>JAIPRN010000640.1:0-72982 GCA_025469175.1 Geopemphigus sp. TES_GeoC_2020
CACACACACACACACACACACACACACACACACACACACACACACACACACACACATATATATATATATATATATAGAGGTGTTTGTCGTATTTTATATAATTTACACACGCGCTCACTTACACATATACGTCTCGATTGCGTAATAAAATATTACGAGATAAAATATTTAATGTAAAGGTTAATATTTTGTAATATATTATATGGTATTTTTTCGTACCAATATGTACTCTAATCATTCCAGAACCATCCCAATATATATATTTTATAATACCGCATGTTTGTCAGTTTTGGTTTAATATTTATAGAATATATATTTTTAAAATAATACGCGCATGTGTGTGAAATGATGTGTTTAGGGGATTTTTTCAATGAGGGACGATAGATGTAATATTTATTATCGTTCCTAAGGGGCGAATAATATGTAAACGATGTGGGCACCTATTTTAATATTTGTAAAATTTTTAAAAACGAACTATATATAGCACGTATATTTATTAGTATTGGCACAATTGAGGGGTCAACATTTTTTGTTGTGTTATGGCCTCGACTATAGATGTAAAATTTATATATATTTCCTGTAAATTCGGTCAGCGGTACTTAAAGTTACTACGCCACAATATATACGTACAACTACTAGATAACTCGTGTTTTGGAAAAATTAACAATTTGTATCGACAGATTTTCTTATATATTTGCGGCGACTTTAAATCGCGAATAATTAATATCGTGAAATGTATATTATGATATAATCTATTCACGGTCGACAAAATTTCTGGGTCGTTAATAATTTCGTGGCAATTTTCTGCAGGCGACCGCATACACACACATACGAGCGTATAAATGGGGGTTTATTCCTCCCACCTATCCTCTTACTATGTCTTTCATATACTTACTTATATATATATATATATATTCACACACATACAAATGTAGTAGTATTAAATATTTGATAATTGTCAGGCTTGCTCGAGTAAATTAATTTGCGCGTGGGTGGATTCCCTATGTATATGTATAGAATGATCGTATATCTACGATTCTTATATATACGTATAAGAATGTAATCTAACTTAATATTAGGTCAATTTTATTTTACATTCAATAGCCGTTATATTTCATATTTTAGTAATTTAAATTAAAGAGAAAATGGTAAGCTAATTTTGTGATTTATTAATTAAAATATACCACTTTTTCTGTTTCTAATATAATGCTATAGACAGCTTATCGGAGTTGGGTATTTAAGAATCATAAATTCATTTTTTTATTTTTCCTTCCGAATACGCAAAGGAAATGGAAAAAATATAAACGGATATTTTTATTACGTTGTAATATTTAAACGTTTTTAAACACTCGTAGATTAATCTAACAGTTCGGACGTTACGTGCTGAATGGTTCGACTGAGCCATCTTACGTGATTTGGTCTGGAAGACTGGTTGACCTACTCGTTTAGATTATCTCGATGGACACGATAAGTTTTATTTCGTTATACCAGTGCTTTTTTAAATGACATTTAAAAAATTTATTAGCATTTTAAAGCGTATTATTGCGTTTAATTAAATTTTTCTTATTTATTTTTGGTATAAATTTTAAAAATACGTGCAGTATAATATCTTATGACGGGACAAATAATCATTTAGTCTTATCATTATACTATATATGTATAGTTAAATTTAATTAAATTTTTATGTCATTACGAGGGTAAATGGACCAAATTAATTTTGAAAAAATCCAAAAACTCCGTTTATTCCAGAAATTTGTTATTTCAAATCGTATTTCTTTGATGTATAACTACATACACTATTATTAAACATAGTTTAATATAACTATTATTCAACATAGTTTTCTTAGTACAATAGTCTTAGTTTTCGTGGTACAATAAATTTCTAAATCCAAAATTTAGTGTAGTTCATATTCAATTGATCGTGCTGTAAGCGTACTTCAAAACTCTATAATTTATGGTATATATATAAATGTTGACATATTTGTTGATTTTTTTGTTTGGATAATTATGGTATTGTGTGCTATTGCTGTATCGATTTTTATAATATAAACGCATATTGAATTATAAAGTATTGTGTATATATATATATATATATATTTATGCTGTACATTTGACGTATATTACGTTTTTATATATAATTGTAGACTAGTTAATTATTTAAAATATTTTATAGGCCGTTGATATATTGGCTCGAACCGAAATAATTGACGATTTATCATATCGAATTCGATATTTTATATTTTTTTCGAAAGATTTTTGAGGTACTTTGCTATTGGTTAGGTATATTATCTCTGCGCCGCATTTATGGTATATTATATAAATTATTTTGTAAAATTACGCGTAATTATTCATGTTGTTAGATATTAATATTATTATTATATGTATAGATATAAAATCGAAATACATAGGTGTTATTTTTTATTCGCGAAGATTTTAAACAAATTTTATTTCTGTGATTTATTCATTATTAGCTTATTAAAGCATTATTTATAGATCGTTTTAAAAATTGTATTTTTACATGTTATACCTTAAACAAATGTAAACGTTTGATTTTTAAAGTTATCTTTATTTATTTCTTCATTATTCTACAAAAGTAAAATATCAAAATAAAAATATTTTAAAAATTTTTAAT
Organism: Geopemphigus sp. TES_GeoC_2020; assembly: GCA_025469175.1. NCBI lineage: Eukaryota > Metazoa > Arthropoda > Insecta > Hemiptera > Aphididae > Geopemphigus > Geopemphigus sp. TES_GeoC_2020. Next base: position 2,633 of record JAIPRN010000640.1, read on the forward strand.
TTTAGTATTTTTTTTACGAATAAACATAAATATTACTTAAAAATGTGGTGGTAATATAGTAGTCATTTTTTACGTAGTTCAGTGGAAATCGTAATATCCGTATTTTTATTATAATTATATATACGTGTATTTGATAGATATTAGGTAGTGGTTAATGGCCGTAACTATCTTGAGTAGATAGAACATTTAGTTTATGGGCTTAAAAATGTTTGTTAAAGTGTTTCCACGAGGATAAATTTTCAATATCCACTACAGTAAAGACCACTCCACTGTGCTTTAAACTTAAATGTTTATTATTCGTGTAGTATTCTTCGGATTAAAATCACAAGTTGTTATTCAAAAATCAAAAGTATATAAGTGGTTTTAAAGAATAAGGGACAAGAGCAAAAATGGAATGCGCCAAGAATTTTCTTAAAAAGATTTAACCAAACTGATCAATATATCCCGAAACGTTTATGTTTAGTTAACGATAAAAATCACCCGTATATTTGTAGTTTACGTTTTTCGATTTTTCCGAGAATTCGATAAAAAGAAATTGCCTGTAAATCTCCGTGCTTTGCACATATTCACGTGTGTGTGTGTGTATATATATATATATAAAAACTGAATAAATCGCTATTGTTATCGTTGGATGGGTGTCCATTCAAGAATTAAGTTGTCATTTAGATCGACGTGTACGTAAATATATGCTTATTACAGATGTAAAACCGGTGCGTTGTTTATAACGGGTGTGCGGTTAAGTTAGGTGGTTGATGAGAGTGGGGAGAATATCGTGTATATTAGAATTAGGTGTGGTGACGTTTTTGATTACGGGGTCGAGGTCGAGGCTGCAAGATCGGTGGATGTTAATTGATGGCGGCGCACACGTCGGCTGAAAGGTTAATAATGCATAAAAAATAATGTATAGGTCGGTCGGGGGTTATTTTTATATCACGCGACAAACTACGACCTGCATCGATGACGATACCTATATATATATATATATACCTGTATAGTTTAAATTACCTTAGAAAAATTCAAAAATGTTGTCAGAAAAATAATATAGTTTTACGAGAAGTTTTATAAAAAAAAACGTATATATAATTTTTGAAGAATTAAATTGGAAAAACGAGGTTATGTTCGAATTGTACTTATCTACGAATTTTAGCTTGTCGAATATTTAGAGTAGGTGATAATCGACCAAAAACTAAATAAATAACTAAATAAACTAATAAACGATAACAACAAATAAAGATGATAATTTATAATAACTAATAATTAATAAACAACTAAATAATTTCTATCTGTTATGAAAAATATCATAGGTTCTTGAACTCTTTATTTAATCAGAGTACGTAATTCGATCACGTTCGGTTCAGTAATAAGGTAAATGCAATTCGACTATCATCCGAAAAATAATAAAATTATTCAACACTTAAAAATTTTATTAATCCTCTCGCGTGGCACGGGAAAGGAGTCGAATTCGACGTAAATTACTTTTTTAAAATAACGATAAAATTTGTTGTAGTGACGGGGATTTTCGTTCGTAGTTTTGAATACAAAAATATTAATATTTTGTTAAAATCGGTTTAATTTTAAATATAAATATACGTAAGTTGAGATATAATACAAATATTAGTGGGTCAAGATTACGGTACGTTAATAAACTAATAACAACGACGGATAAATCTCGTATATTTTGCTTTTTTATACCCGTTTTATATTTCTCATTTTGACATCTGTCCAATAGAATATTATATATAAAGAAAAACTTGTAAGCCAGAATTACTATATCAGTTTTTTACACAACTATATACTGTAGACATGTTATCGCGTAGTATGTCAGCACAATCCGGTGGGTGGTCACCGATATCGGGCATTTCCCAGATTATATTGGTTCTGTGCAAACCATATTTGTGGGACGTTTCAAAAAAACGAGCTTGATTGCTTTTTTATGTGTTTATGACGTTTTTTCGCTACCTAACCGCGAAAGAGCCGCGTGACAAAATGCATACGTCGTTTCTCGAATTTTTTCGAGGTCGCTGGTCGATATATCGAGACCTTATTTCGTCTAGTCTATCTTTCTCGGTTTTCTCCCGTGTATACGTGTTTGTACCTATGTAGACATACGCGTCGTTGACGTTTTTCATTTGGATGGCGATCGCAGCTGTCTACAGCTGTTGCGGACGGACGATTAACAAGACACGTGTACAGGATTTTTTTGCGATTTTTTTCCCTGTTTGGTGGTATAGGTGGTGGTGGTTCGTGTCTCCCCACCGTCGCCCGTCTAGTGCGACGGCAATTGTCGTCTCTATCATAATAGAGGCACTTTATACCGTCTCGGTAATATATGTAATGTTATGAATATTATTTAACTAGATTTTGTCGGATCGTGACAGCATACGGGTGTGTGACGACGTACGCGCCGTAACATAATATTTTATTTTATACGTAAGTACTTACGTCATATGTACGGAATAAAAAAAAAAAACAAAAAACAGTAAACAAATCGTATAGAAAAATTTACCGTGTAGTTATATATTTATATATATTAGTGTTCGAACGTTACGTAAGTCCGTGCCCGTATATATTTATGTGTCGTTGCCCGTTGTTGGGCATGACGACAACGGTTTTTGTTTTAGAACTTCCAAACTTTGTTTAAAGGCTACACAATAAACCGGATATAATAATGTTCGTGTGTAATATTGTGAACCAATTATAACTGTGATAATTCGTGCCAATAGACTAGGTTTGTAAGGTGCTGAGATTTGCGAATATTGTTTTCGTTATTTGTATATTCTACGTCATAACGTTACATTTTGTCTTTATATTCCGTTTGTTTAAATTCCTTTTTTTTATTCCGAATTATTCGTATATACTGAGATCGTACAAATTACATCGCGTGTTTTTTTCGTTTTTAGTAATTTACATTCTGATGAATGACACGTGCGCGTGTACGGGCTTCGTGGAAGAATGTATTTATTGATTTTACAAAGGTGTGCGCGGTTTTACGGCAAAAATATGCTTTCTTCAAACTAGAAAAATGGCTGGCTATTTTTCCTTTTTTTGCTTTTTTTTTGTCAAATTGAAACTCGAACAGGGGTCGTACACATATTATACTCACGCATTTTGCAGGGTAGGTCATTTTTTGAAAAATAACAATCTTTTATTTTTTTTTTAAAGTGGGCGCACGCGTCTTATTTATACATGTTATTGCAATGGCTTGTGATTAATGATGTGTAGAGTAGTGGATATATAATATATCACTTCTATATATACAAGTATACGTTTCTTAAATGTAATTATAAATTATAGTGTGAAATATTTTTTTTAAATTCCTATATTGGATCTGCTCCCGCCAAAAACTTAGAATACAAGGTAAAAATGTGCTCGCATAAAAAACAAACGTTTTCTCACTACACATATACCATTACGGTCTTTTCGATCGGGTAATTGAACACTCTTGTGTTATATATAACGTACTTTAAATGGCTTAGTTTTCGAGATGTATACGAGTAATTTTCGAAAAATCACGAAAAACGAACGTTTTTTTCGTATAAGTACTCGAAGTAAATATAAAACAACCGTGAGTTCCCAAACTTTTTTAATAACGTTCTTTATTCGTTCAGAATCGTTTTTCGAATATATTATGTAATTTATTGCGAGGCTTTGAAATTTGAAATGCGTTTTAGTATCTATACAATACATTTAGAGCTCTTGAAATGTACAAAGGTTGCCCGTGTCCAAAATGAGCTTTTCGACAACTTTACTAGTTTTTTGGAATCTTTTGAGTAGTTTTTCTTTAAGGAAATTACGAAGTAAATCAAAAAGCGTGTCAAATAAAGTACCAACTAGATCCCATTCGCTGTCGGAACGTAAGGCATATGAATATCATCCATGCACTTTTTTTACACGAAATAGTGTTTATAATAAAAAACCACATGATTGTAAAACTATAATAAGCAAAAGTATAATAACATTTTGTTTATTTTATATGCTTTTTATATAAGAATCATTTTTGTAGCTATATTTGGAAGACAAAATCGAAATGCCTTCAACATTTTCTATAATTATAATTATTATATATATATATATTGTATCGTTTGAAGACAATTTTTCGAATTGTTAAAAATGTTATAAATACACGTAAAACATACATATCCGGTAAAATATACGTGAGTGGAAATGGAGGACATTTGTAATTTTATCGTACGTATTTCACAGTTTCCATCGCTATATGTTATGATTGTATATGTTAAAATGTCGTTACTATATCATATATATTATATTATATCATTTTATCAGTATCATTGTCGACACAAGGACGACCTAAATCATTATCAGTTCGACGTGTACGTGCGTATCTATTATACATTTCGTCCTAATGTATATATATATATATAGGTTTTATACTTGTCGTCGTTTTCAAAAGTGAAGTTTTACGAAATTCTCGTGCATGAAAACGTCGTCATCAAACTATATAACATCGGAGAGTTGTTATGTATTAATAACGAACACAATACTTGTCAAACATTATCTGCGTACGCGCACAAATAATAATAATAATAATAATAATAATAATAATAATAATAATAATAATAGTAATAATAATAGTAATATACTCTGTTTTCCTTTATTGTTATATTGTATATTGTGTTGTTTACGAGTTATATATTTACGTATACGTCGTCATTTAAGGTATTGTGAAATCGACTTTGATCACGTATAAAACGTTCGCGACAATATGTATATATATATAATTAGTTCAAACACGACAATGCGACCTTCGTGTCAAAATGTACCTACTTAAAATTCGCGTCTTTTATTGACCACTACGGGGTTAACGATTCGTTCAAAGTTTAACGTTTTTTTATTTATGTATTTATTTATTTTTTTGTTTTTGTTTTCGCGCCCCAGTCCGCATACAAAACGTGACTACTATCTGTATAAGCTGACGGGCGTTAAAAAAATCTCTCTTTAAGAATAAATAATATACGTACAATATACGTATTGAATAAGTAAATAAATACGTATATATGTTGAATTTTACTCTATTTCTTATACCTACACTTATGATCTAACATAACCAATAGATGAGCCACGGCATGCCTCCTAAGTAACTTCAAAATAAATGGTAAGGTGGAGGAAGAGACTTGGATTCCTTTATCGTTTTGAGTGTTATTCTTTTTATACATCAAAAGGTAAGATTAGTTAAAAAGGTGATTAATATATTTCGTATACGTAGTTACCAATAAATCTATTATTAAAAAATAATCACGCGTTATAAGAAAAATTAGTAAAAATTTAAATGTTCGGTTAATAATTTTTATACTTTAATCGAAAACCGGTTTTATGTTTTGTTGTGGAACCACGTTATTTTTAATTATTTAAGTCTAAAAGTGCTTAAGATAATACGTGTTTAACAATGTATTCCCATCAACGATTATTACCATGGAAATATATAAGTTTTGAAAACGAAATATTCAAGATAATAAATCTTAAATAGTTAGAATTAATAAATATCACTAAAGTTTTTGTATATAAATCAACGCTATTGTATTTAAAATTGAAAAATCTGAAAATTGCGTAGACTTACCTGGAAACGTTTTAAACATCGGCGAAATAATTATATAAATGTATCAATATGCGCCCGAATCAAATTTATAAAAACTGTACAATTATTGGTAATTTCGATAATAATTATCGACGACGAATAACGAATTATTAAGTTACTACAAAGTTTCGGTTATCGCGTGTTCTATTTAAAGTGGTATACTTTTGGTTAGGACGACTGAGTCCATTTACGTCCCCTCATTTTAACCATTGCTTATGTATCGGTACACAATTCTCTAGTTTATCCGAAAAAACATTTTACATTTTACATGAAAATTGTGTTTCGGTACCGAATATTTTGATTTGAAATTTTTAAAATTCTTAAGAAAAATGTAATTGTAAAATTAATTTTTCCCGAATTCACGTCCCTTATAATTACAATATATAAGCTTAAAACTATATTTTTGAGTAGCGTACGATATTAAAAAATGTCAGTTTTTCACTTTGATTTTTTGCGGCGTATAACGTTGGGCTCGCTCTTTTGTTTTTAATTCCTTTGTAATAATTATACGCCAGCGTTTTTGCCCATATTTCGTGGAATATAAACTATTACAGTTGATTATAATTAAAAAAATACAACGTATAAAACGTATTATTTCAGTATATAATAAAAATATTATACAGCGATCGGAGTTATAAAAAGACCGTGTAAGCGCACGCAGTTATAGGTACGTGCGGATATAGTGAGGATTATCATTAAAAAATGGCGAAAATCGCTCGGTACTTCAAAATATAAAATACAAATAAACGTAAACAAATATACGTTTATTACGTTAGTTTCGGTTTATGTATAATAACGTGTCACTTGTACATCGGTTGATATCGGCGATGCGTAGATATTATTTGTTGGTTTTTAACGACTGTCGTACGCGCGCACGCACGTTAAAACTCGACGTGTATAAGTAAGTCTAGTTGGTCCGTGATACCCTAATGTGAAAATCTGATTCGACGTTAGTATGGTCCGCCGACTACCGAGTTTTCAACGCGTCGTCACGAGTAATTTAACGAATTCGTCGATTGGTTGCTTAGATCCGGTCGAATTCCAATTTATTACGTTCCGTAATGTGTTCGCTTGAAAAAAATTTCTCGCCTTAACTTCTGCGAACTTTCCGTCCGTCTTTAATTATTCAGACGTTCATAAATGTCATTTTGATCGACGTAAACGGGGACGACAAAGTGGAAAAGTTTTCCGCGGAGTTTAAATCGTGGCGTATATGTAAACATACATTTTTGGTTTCCGATAATTTCCTTTCAGCGCTATATGTACGTAAATATATATCTGCAGGTCAACGCGAGGGTTCGACGTATATTGGGAAACGAATTGCTTTTCTGTATTGTTTTTCAAATCGCGCAATATAAGTGTGGTTTTTTCATTTAAAGTTCGGCTGTATAATATAAATACCTATATATTACCTATCTTAACCATATTACCTACATAAATATGTATGATCGTTATTATAGTTTCAACGACCGACGGACGAACGTTCGATGTAAACATCGGACGTTTACATCGAATATAATTAGTCGTTGTCCAAGATCACGTTCGTAAATAAAACAATCACGTTAAATAACGATTACGAGTGCCAGACGTGTAATTATTATTTGTTTATATTTACACGATTTATAGGTTTCATTCTTAGAAATAATACGATATTTACAAAATTGACGGAAAATCAAAATTATTTCTCATAAACGCTTTGATACCTTATTATGAGTATATTAAACGGATACAATTTTCAGTTTTTCGTATTAGTTTTCACTATAAAAACCGTATATAATATTCGTATATGCAGAATTAAATCGGTTATATCGTTTCACTCGACCTGTGTCAAATTGTGTACTTACGCGCGCACAAACACACACACACAAATCCTTTACTGACTTCAGTATAATATACTTCTTTGGATCGTGTCCAGTGGTTGTCATTCGCCGCGCGTTTCTCTCTCATTTCAAACGTAAAAGACCCTTGGTATATAAAATGTATATTGGATTAAACCCAAACGACTTCGCTCTCACGCGGGTTCTCTATATCTAAACCCTCGCGAATTCCAATCAGCAACCACTGCACGAGATAGTAAATGTTTCGGTTTGAAGCATAGGTGTATGTATATATATATATATATATACACACTCGCAGTTTCCATAAGAAAAGGGTATTTCCTAAAACAAAAAGTTTTCAAAAATCTTCAAAATAGGTTTGAGACGCGAGCGTATATATACTTATTATAAGGAGTCATAGATCTATTCAATAGTGTTATACAACATAAAAAATGTGGTACTTTTATCTATTAGTTACGAATATTACGTGAATATAAGTTTTATTCCACACATTTTGTGTAATTAAATTATTGTATAATATTGAAAAAATTTTGTACATAATTTTAAACGTAATTTTTGATTGGTTTTCGGATTTGGATTTTGAATTTATTTATTTATTTCTACAATGTGTGACGGTTGATCTATTTTATTTTATTCAATACAAGTACACGTAGTGATTGGCAGTTTTCGTATTTATGTCTAGTGCGTATTGCACACAGTAAAATAACATTTTGGAAACGTTTAAACAATTTCTTTTTTCTATAATTACTGAATTTGAATCGGAATATCGGGCAGTGAATAAGAAAATACGAACATTGAATAGAGGACAAATGTAGTGGATGTGAGAATATTAAGACGGATGTATAAAGTGGAAGATATAATATAAACGATAAGTACATAAGAAGAGGTAGGTGTAGACGTGGTATCAGTTGTGGAAAAGATGATGGAAAATATGTTGAGGTGGTTTGGTTATAATTGAGTCAGAGGAAGTAAGAAATTGAGTGTAAAATGGAATAGAAGAAGACTGACGAGGAGATGGATATATGGGGGGGTAGTTAGTGATATGTGGATAGTTGGTGTGAGTGAACGGATAGTGGTGGGGGATCGAGATCTATGGAGGTTTAGGCCGGCTTTAAAAGTTTGGAATGGAAGAGCGAGAAAGAAATGTTGTATGATTATTATGTTGTCCTCTCGCTGTCGAAGAATGCGCGCGCGCGTTCGACTTTTCTTTCTCTACGCCCTACTCTATTATTTTCATATCTTTTACGCGGCGAGCGAACAAAATCTTTTATATTTTTTTTTATTATTATTATTATTTTTTCCCAAAAGCGTAATCTTCATAATAGTCCTATTTTATCCAACGAAATTGTGTGTGTGCGTGTGTGTGTATATTCATGTGCACGTAGCGTGAAAGGACTTTGAGGGTTGGAGGGATATATTGAACAAAAGGTCTGTGTTGATAATATGTGTATGTGTGTACGCGTATAGATAAAAGTAATGATGGACGGACTTTGGAAAATAAAAACATAAATAAATAATAATAAAGAAAACTATGGTTCGGAAACAACATATATTTTGGCGTTATTGCGATGATTATGTTTTCAGTTTTTTTACCCTGCCTGCATCGGATCATTATTATACTGTAGCGAACGAAATTTTATTAGTTTTTTTTTTAATTGTTCGAAAATTGATCAAAAAGAAAGTAATAATTTGTTTTTTTATAAACAATATAAATTGGAATTGCAACGGTTACATAATCGGCTTCTTCTACTAACAAAACTGTTTTGTATTAGAAAGTGCTATTACGATAAACAAGGGCTAAATAGTCTACAGTGGTTTTCAATTGAAAGAAATGTTCGAATTTTAGTTCTAATAGCGAAAAACGAAAACGGATTACCCGTACGTTTATATATTTTAGTTTTTGTTTCGTGAAAATCGTAACGAATATTGGTATTATGAATTCGAAATTAGGAATGGTTAAGGGGGTATGAAGAATCGTTTGTTTTGTTTCGACTAAACGGTATAGGAGGGCGGAAGAAAAGGAAGGAAAAATACCGATAACAAAAGCGAACGCTTTGGCTACTATCGGTAGTATAGTATCCGACCATACATGTATAGTGTTTATATTTTGTATATATATATAATAATAATAATAATAATATAAAACGTGTATAAAGACTGTTCGAGTTAAAAATTTTCCAATATTCATGCAAATATTGGCACTTTATACGTTATATGAACGGTAAACATAGCAGAATATAATATAAAATATGTATCCGTTCAGTTCGGTTAACGAGGAAAAAAATCAAAAATTAAATAAGAGCGCGGTATAATATCGCGCAGAATGGTTAAAAAAAAAACGAAAAAAGCGTAATTTTATTTTTCTAATAAAACGTTTCATGCGTTTACTTAACGCGTATAAATTCGTAAATTATTATTAGTTAAGGGAATCGCGCTTTTTCTATGTATAATACAATTCGTGTGGGAGTACGCGGAAGTTGTCGCGGTTGTGTAAATATGATTATTAGCGCAAGTGTGGATCGCTTTGTCGTACGTCGACAATACGAAAGAGTTCCAATGTAGCGGACGTGTAAAAGTTAGACGAAAATTCCACCGCGTTCGTAGAGCGAACGGAATTTAAATTCGAATCGGGCTAATGCTGACCAAGTTGGAGCCGTTAAAGTTTTCGATTTCGTTAGCAAGTTTTGATTGTGCAGATTGTATTGGGCTGTATTTTCCCGGTAGGTAATTCGAAAACGGCACGTTTAAACGAAAAAGATCGTTTAAAATCGCGATGGATTTAAAATAATCTTTTTTTCAAATCGTAGTCAAAGCCGAGAATATATCGATGACGACGATAGATCGTAACGGAGATTAGTATGAAGATGTACGCGTCGAGTTTGAATTAGACAATCAGTTGCATTGAACATTAAATAAGTAACCCACTCTAATTCGGTTCATTTTTAGTCCATTTGTAGAATTTTTCTATTACGTCTAACAAAAACGTCATATATATATATATACAGGGCGCGTACGGATATTTATTATTTCGTATCGACGGGACGTTTTTCGAAAATAAATAGCGACGAAAAGACGTCGTTTGTGCGTACACGAGCTTCCGAAACAATTTCGCGTGCGCGTGTGTCGCGGCCTTTTTGCCGTCGTCACCCCTATATCCTCGTCCGGCGTTCTGTGGCGGGCCGCGCGAAATACGATGGGCGTGTTGGCCTATCCATCAATTTTACGCTATGTTCTCAACCGAACCGCCATATATTATACACGTAACGACCTGGGGAGTAATGGGAGGTTATGGCCAAAGCAGGCGGAAAGTATAACGGGCCGACCGAGTGACTATATTATATCGTAATTTACGGGGAAAAGTTTGCGCGTATTTACGCCGCGTGTAGTTTGCGGTATACTACACGTAATTGGACTACTGCTGTCTCTGATATACGTCGTTGTAACGTTTGGTGGTTTATTAGGCGATATTTTATGATTTTGTATCCGCGAGTTCGAGCTATAAGCGCCGTTTTTTGGTTTTCAATCAAACGACACGGTTTTTACATATATGTTTTTGCACGATTCCTAAATAGCCGCGTTGTTATTGTAATAACGATTATAAATCGTGTAGCTCAAATGCTCGGACGGGAATTTTAAATAAAAAAAAAGCGCGATAATTTCCAAACAAATATAGAGGTGTTGTATTATATATATAATTATTAACGAAGGAAGCCGCCGTACTCTAGTACGATATGAAGAATAATAGTAAACAAAAATCTCCAATCGCGTCTAATACAGTATTCGGCTTTTGTAAAACCCGTTTTCGTATACGTGTTAATCGATATAGTTCCGAAAATGGAATCGACGGATATTTTTATCGGTCGAAGTTTGTTTTGTGTTTTTTACCAAGTCACCAGTATATAGCCGTACCGAGCATTCGTTATTTTAGACGCAGGTCGGGTTTTCGCGGACGTAAATACACGAAGATACGTGGCCTGTCGTTTGCTCGCCACATACGTACGTTAGCTGCGCAAAAACATATACAGTCAGTTACTCGAATTTACAACGAATTCGATTGCGCTACGTAATCGAGTTGGCCGTATACACGAGTACGTTGATGCCTGTAGAGCGTAGTAGATGTGTATACGTTCGTCTGGTGCATAAACGACACGTAACGTGTTCGGTTTATTTTAGCGAGAAAACAAAACGCCTCGAAAATTACGTAAAATATACGTCGGTTTTCACGTTTCGTTTCGTCGGCTACGACGACGGAAAAGTACTCGTCCTAATCGCGACTCTCGGCGTAATTTATATAATATAAAGTTTACTCTTCCGTAGACATGCGACGTGTAAGATGTGTAAACGCCGCAAACACGGCAGTAGCCGCCACGCTACGCTGCGTCGTCGTTGTCGTACGTCGGCGAAGAATGTGCGCTTATAACGCGAGCATTTTCTGTGTAACAAAAACAAAAAAAAAAAAGACGACGTGTCGCGGAAAACGGAAAATTCAACTTTGAAACGAAACCCCGCAGCGACCGCGCGATGACCTACATAACGTCGGGTCTTTTAACGGACCGTCGTAATTTTCGCGGGAAGACGACCGGAAACCAAAATCGATTGTTTCCCACCGCCGCGACGTGTTTATAGATATGTTACGCGGATTCGTCCAAATAAGTTTTGATGTTTTTTTTTTCGTCGCGAAATTTATGAAAAATTTTTACAATCGATGCGAACGAACGTAACGAACACCACCACGGCCAAGTGTACGCGTAAAACGACCTCGGTGCAGTAGTGTTTAGAGTTTTGTCGATCGTTCGAATATCGATATATAATTGTTCGCTTCTGTTCATGCGAAACAAGTCTTTTATTTTTTCGTATACGCTCGGTGCGCAAATTACGTACCGATTGTATACTTTTGTAATAATAATCGCGAGAAAAATACGTTTTTACGTGAATTACGTTAGTAGTTGAAACTCGAACGTGTACGTTAATAATTCGTTTCGTCGTAGAAAACTAGGAATAAAACGTATTTGGAAATTCGTCTTGACGGGACGAGAACTGCAAACTGGAAAGTTTCGAGACCCGATAAATACTGTCCTTGGATTACGAATGTTTGTTTGTTTTGTATTTTATTCGGACCGACTATTACGAGACCGAGTCAATTATTTTCTACGTACCGCGACAATTTTTTCGCCTCGAAAATTATCGTTCTCGTTTGTCCAAACATTATAGCGACCAAATTCGTTGAAGGGTTGTAACGCGCGTTATCGATCGTTATCGTAGTTACAGTTTAGTTATGCAGAATCAAAAATCGGAAAAACGTTCACTTTCGCAATTTAAAACGATATTTTTGAATAACGCATAACGTCTACCTGGTACGATCGTTTTACTGTTAAAAACAATTTTATTATCGATTTCAACGCGAGAAGGAAACGAAAAACTTTGACCGGCAAAAATCTATAAATATAAAGGAAGTTGTTAACTCCGGACGACGATCTACGTACAATTCTAAACGTGTTAAAAATTATCGACATTTTGTCGCGTCCTGAAATCTGTGTATAATACAAACAATTAATTACGTAATATACGTAATTAAGTTCCACTCTTTTTAATTATTATTATTGGATTATCGCAATGAAAAAAATCGAATTTTATTTTATAAAAAACGAACGTGTATTTATCGATTACATTTTATTATTAAGTTTTTGTAATTTAGCTCGTGAATAATTATATTATTATGTTAATAAGGTAACAATTGGGAAAATCCAAAGGAATAAATCATTAGTCCCTTCCTTTTTACGCCTTCCATTTCCACCTGTGGATTGCCGATGCATATACATATATATCGTATTGTTAAATGCATATATATTTATAAAATATTCGCCTTTATTGAGACACTTTTTTTGTTTACAAACCGTTTTATCTTCCGGAACGTTTTTTGAGAAAGCACGAAACAAAATCGTTTAACGGCTAACCGCGCGTCGGATCGAAAACGACCTTTGAAGGTGACTCGTTTTGTCGTATCGGGTTAAGGACGTGTAAGGCCTTTTGTGGGTGAACGGAAGTGCGTGCGGGTTGTATACGTCAGTGGAAGGAAATGGTTTTTGTTTTTTAAAATGGTCGCTTCGCGTTGACACGTCGCCGCCGTCGTGTATAGTCGTACTTATAAGATTGATATACGCGTACATATATTGGACGTGAAAAAAACATCGTTTTACGTATAAATATGTAATGTCGTTTTTATCAGTAACGAATTTCACAGGCCATATGATAAATGCGTGTTAGACAACTTGCGAAATGCGCCGAGAGAAAGGTAGATAGGTAGATAGAGAATGAGGGAGAAAGAGACAGAGTAAAAACTCTTTAAATTGTTAATGCGACTTGTCGTTGTGGTTAAATTCAAAAATAAGTGCTCGCGTGTGTTCGCGCGTAAAACCTTTTCGACCATGATATCGTTGTTATGTATAATACATTTTTTTATAATACGATTTTCTTTTCTCTGCGGTGAACTTTGTGCAAGTTTTTTAATAGTTATATATATATATAAAGTCAAAATTTCTGGTTTACATTTTTGGAGCGTGTTTAGGACAAAAATCCTATATATATAGTGTATCATTTATTTGATGTATAATAATGTCATTTTATTTTAAGTGGTTCGGTTCGCTGTAGATACACATTATTATTTTATAAGTTGCCCGAGTTCTTTGAATATAGTTTATTATAAAGAAAATCACACACTTCGATGATTTATATAGATTCAATTGGTGTCCACGAGCGATATATAAGTATAGTTCTAAGCGTTTAGAACTTTCAAATTTCCTCGTGTGTGTGTGTGTATACTAACAGGTGTACCCGGTTTCGCACGGGTGAATTAATTTTTTCTACTATTTCAACGTTGTCAGTTTTTTTTAGCGATTTAAACGAATAATTAATAATCGGAGGATAATAAAAGTAATTAATAATAAAAACGTACTTAAACTCCGCTTGACGTACGAATTATTAATTATTACCGCCTAAAAGAGGTTTTTATTTACATTCGAAAATATTTGTCGCTAAAATTACTTTTCTCGGCTGGCGGATGCCGGCACGTAACTGCGAAACCATTTTGTTTTTGGTTTTCGGTTTTGTCTACCGGACGATGCTGAGATAGCGAAATGAAATATACCCTACGATATTATTCCACGGGTCCTGGCGAATCGATTGTATAAAAATTTCGTCGATGTTGATCAAGTAGTTTTCGAGATTACCGCGCATGCAAATCCCATAGTTGTTGTAGATTATCGATAAAATCCGAATTACCATGTCAGGAAAAGGCCAAATTCCGTTTGGTCGGGACCGTATACAACGTTGACTCGGTTGAACCGAGATTTCACGTTTAACATTAATAAAACAATTACGTTTGGGGAAATCGAAAAAGAGAAATTTAACTTGTTATCGGTGTGCGTCTTGTTTTTGACGCGAATAGCTCTTATTGAAACGGAGCCGTTGCTTGCGGTGTGCCGTTGCTAAGTCTTACGAGTTCATTTCATAATTGTCGAATTTGTCACGGTCGCTAATCGTCCGCCGGGGTCATCATCGTCTAAATTGTTATTTGACGTAAACGCGTGTCCGGCAGTCTCGATTTTTTTCTATCAATTTTTCTCAGGAATTAGTTTTTTATTTTAGAATATAAGTAAATATATATATATATATATATTTATATATATATATATTAATATATTCCCGGCGGTAGGGGGGTATTATTTATAGGACAAACGACAGAGCCAAGGCCGTTATTTGTGCAGCGCGTGCACTTTTTACGACGATTTATCGTAAAACGCTGATAAAGCGTGCCTATTACCGTCTTTCTCGTTTTCATTTTTTTTTATTCTTCGTACCGAAATACCGCGTGATTTCCGTAATCGCACGGTATCGGCATTTTTCCAGAAGAGTTATTAATGGGTCGTAAAAATCGCGGATCTCGTCTTCCGTAATATATATGGATATATATTGGCTATATATTAAACGTCGGCCGTCGCTCGATTTTGAAAAATGGCGACAACTTCGCGGGATGCCGTAGCATACAATAAACGTATAAACGTCTTATAATGAATGGACGAACGTCCGCGCGTATTACTGGATCGCAATTGTTTCGGGATGGTGGTTGTATATTTATTGTCGCGTTTCGATATCACGCGCGTGGAAACTATAAAAACGACGTAGGTACCCGTGTACAGTATTAATAATACGTTACTTCCTGAAATAATAAAAATTGTATTTCAAAATCGACCCGTACTTTATGTTTTATTTCGTTTTCGACAAATTTTGTATTTTGTAAACTTACCTTTACGACTTTTATGGCACGTTTTAAATATCGCGTATATATTATTTCGATCGGTTTTACGTTTCAGAGCGGTCCAACTTTGAAGAAAATATATATACTATACATTTTTAGCTTTGGTTCGTTTTAGACGTTTCGCGTACCGTTATACGTTTTGAACTTCGATGAATGTAGACATTTTAGGTCACAAGTTTGACCCCTCTACGTTTGACCTCTAACGTTTTTCCTTGAAAGTCCTTGGGGCGGAGTCTTTAATTAAACAACTAAGCCGGGGTCTTAGTACACAAGAACCGCAGACTGGGTTACACACTGACACGACTCGTGGTAAATGGCCTAGGTCAGTTTTTCATTCTTTTCTCTTTTTACAGTTACGGATAATAACTAATTGGTTAACGACGAATTGGCGTTTGTGGCCGGGAGGTTTTCGCTCGTCTTAGAGAGTATGGTTCTAGAGTTTTCTTTCGTTTTAATAAAATAATAGCGGCTTATTTAAGGACTTTTTTGAAAAAAAATCGTCGGTTTCATTTTTTGTCGTAAAACTTTAGGAAACCTAGTTATAGTTGGGTAACAACTGCGCGTTCTATCAAATATTAAATCGATTTCGCTTTATTAAATATACGTATATATGACAATATACTGTTTTTTTTTCGTTTTAAAACAACGCAATTCGAAATTAATTAAAAATATATACAATACTATGTATATTATTAATCATTTAAACCATAATTATATAGTGATTAATGATTTGAAAATATATTTCCGTTTTTGTAATTAGTAAAGATAAAAGTTATGAATATACGAAAATTGTGAAAGTTTCAAAAGAATATTTTCATAATCGTTTAACAAAATATATACATAATATATATAAATTATAAGTTCCGAGTACCCATTTGGCATACTCCACAACGTATACGAAGTCAAAACGTAGAACAAAATTAATTGTTTTTACGACCTTTCACGATTGAATTTAAAAGAATTGACGTTTAATCGATTATATCATATTTGCATGTAGCCGCAGTAACCGTAGCTACTTCGGGTTCAATTTATTCGATTAGGAATGGGTGAAAATAATTTTGAGCAATCGTCTGCGTTGTGTTTTTCGACAACGAGAAGCATATTAACGATCGTTAGATCAATATCGCTGACCTGTAAGTGCAAAACTTCTACACCCTTTGCTTCACCCGGTAGTTATGAAGAATGTAATCGTACCGACTATAATCCATATAACGCGTGGTGCACCGAAATACGTTTTTCGAAAGTAATTTTCGAGCCGAAAATACAGCTGGTGCCTACCTGTAAATATATATGTATATAATTTATCGTCGGTGCACGAATAAAAGCGAGTTGGCGATTTGTTACTTTTTCCCTTATTTTTAGCACGACTCACGCACGAAAATTAAAAAACGCACTGAAATTATATTTCGTGGAAAACAAAAATATGAAAAAAAACCTTAATCAGAATTTAGATTTAATATTCATTTGTTTGTTTTTTTTCTACAGACGTTCCGCCACGGTTTTCCGTACCAGCCGACCGCTCTCGCGTTCGACCCCATACAGCGGTTGTTGGCCATCGGCACCAAAAACGGATCTTTGCGAATGTATCCTTTACACGAACGATATTTTTTGTTTTTATTCTTAAACGTTTTAGGTGATCTAGACGAGCGTACCACGAAGTAAGTAATTATTGCTTGTCGTAATCAACGCGTAGACGAATGTTGAAAAATATACACTTTTTACAGTGTTATTTCTTCGATTTAGGAAACCGATAAAAGAAAATATCTCGTTAGTTTCTGTCGGAAAATTTGTAACAAGGAGCGACTTTCGGATCGCGCGACGTAAATTTTTTAAATCGATTACGTTCGATTAGAATTTAATTCCGAATGGCGTTGGTAATTCGGTTTAAAAACGGACGTTCGTCGTCGACGTTTAGTTTTCCTTTTTATTTTTAATTAAAAATAGAATTCGATTAGCCTACATATATTATTAACGAGTTTATGATTTTTTTTTGTGGAAATTTATTCCAAACTTTCGCGATTTTAAATTAACACTGTCGTCTGCCCCGACGTTATATATTAATTATGCCGAAAAAATAAATATATATAGATACGGTAAAGGATCGCGTTTATTAGGATTTAATTAAGGATTAATTAATCCCAACAACTACGATTTTGTTAATGACTGGAAATGTTTATTTATATATATCGCGTTCTATACACTCGAATATGAATCGATTATTTTATCGGACCCGATCGGATAGCAATATATCGTATACAAATTTCGGTATTATTACTTCAAACATTTCATTTTATCGACGATAAATATAATATAACGAAGCTTCAAATTTTCGATATGTCTGTGCTAAATGATGATTATAGATTGGTTTTAATTAAAACTTTTTCGTGTTCCGATTTTCACCATCGACTTCATTTCTCGGTAGGAAATGTTGAGAAAACAATATTTTCTTCGACAAAATGAAAATGACCGGAAAAATTTAAATCGACCGGTATATTGTGAACAAATCCTATTTTCACGATATTGAATTTCGTTATTTCAAAAATAATAGTAACAATTTATATCGTTATTAATATTGTACATACATATAATTTTGCGTTTCTAATCGATCGATTTCAGGTTAATTACTTAATTTACATTTTCACAGTGTAAATAATCGTAGATCCAAATTTTGTTTTTAAATTTTTAGTGGTGGGATAAAATCACTTTTTTGAAAAATAATATTTTTCTTCGAAAAATGAGTGCTCGAATTAATTTTTTCCAAAAGTTAAATACTTTTTTTTTAGAATTTAAGTAATAATTACGTTCGTTATTTATCTGCCTTATATATTGTTAATATTTTTACGACGGTAAAATTAATTTACAAAAGTACATCTGTCTAAGACGGAATTCTACGGGATCTTAAAAATAAATCGAATAATAATAAAAGTTTTATACATAAAGGTATAAATAATATATATTACGCGTAGTTAGAAAATTAAATTTTGGAACAAACGAATTTTAGTTGGTTCATAAATAGTTTACGTCTTATCAACGGGCCGCGTTTGATACATTAACATTTTTATTTTCAAATACAGTGAAAATAAATCAATAGTCGAATGTATATATATAACGTACTTCCGTCCGAAGTTTTCAAAGTATTATGAAATATTATGTATATCAATACATCTGGAACGACATTGGTCGTGGGGTGTTATACATACATACACACACACATACATACATATATATATATATATGTGTGTATATATATTTGTATTCAGTATAATATATCGCGTGTACAAAAAATATTCGGTCGAAAGTTTTCGCGGCATTGTGTTGTCGAAAGTTTGTTGTACTTATCGTCGAAAAGCTCGGGGTTATTTTAATTTTTGAAAAAATATAACCTAGTTACGTTAAAATATATTTAGTTCGCTGCGGTGGGTACGCGGATGTTATCGCCGCGCAGCTACACGATCATCATCCACACGAGGAGAGGGCGCTAACTTATTTACAGGGTGTTTTAGGTAAAAAAAAAACTCCCAAATATTTATAAATAATCAAAGTAAGATATTGAAGAGTCGCGTCAATTTTAAAGCTTAGTTAACTAAGGTAACTTAGTTGCTTAAGTAACTTATACTTTATGCTTAAATTTGTTTTAATGTTTACGTTTAATTTTACGCAACATATTTTAAACTTCGAGTGTATCATTTTTACCCACGTTGTTTTCAAGTAACGTCAAATGTTATATAGTATCGTTTATATGTGTTAACATAAATATTATAGTGTAGAATACTGAAAATATATATACGTTTTTTCCCATTTTTCACCCAATATTTTAACGTTATTTATGAAATTTCATCTTTTTACGCGAGTTAAATTTTTATATTAAATTAGTTTAACGATTCAAAAAATGTGTTCGCTTTGTCCAGTTTTGCGAATATTAACGCCTCGTTTTCAATTATTTCAATCGCACCGTTTTTTTTAGGCTTAAATTTGTTTATTAGACCCGGAGCGAAGTAATAAGTTGTAGTTATATATAACGATAAGTTTTATTTTTGTATAATTTTATCGGTTTTTTCGCGGATCATTGCTCGGATGAGTTTTATGCTTGTCGCTTTCCGGTATCGAATTCATTGAGTTGGCGTATACATTTTATTTGACGCGTTTTCGGGTTTCCCTATAATTTTCTAAAGCTCGAAGAGAAAGTAGCCGAAAATTGCAAAAAATAAAACAATATAAAGAAACAAAACGGTCGAATCGGTTAATAAATCCGAATTTCGAACGCGATATTGATATTAATACACCATATCGTAATGTATACAAATCTCTAAAAGAATAGTTCATAAAAATCCCAATAAAGATATCTAATCTTAACGCATAAATGTTTCGTATTTTGTTTATTCGAAATATTAATCGAACGTCGGGGCCTATCTGCGCGATCTGCTTAAACGAACATTCGTAGCGTTCGTATATATTTTGGAATTCTTTTACGCTCACGGTAGAATCGTCGAAATCTATAAACACGCCACGTGACGGATGAAATTCACGTAAAATTTAGCGTCCGTTCACGCGACGTGCGTATTTTTCCTCGTTAAAATCCGCGTGTCATCGGAAAACAATTTCAAATCTAACAACGTTCGAATCAAATAAACGAGGCGTTTATATTTTTATACACTCGTATCGCGTCTCCGTGTTCTGCACGCATATACCAACCGTATTTTGTTTTCGGAACACTCCGTATATAAAAATACGATCGCGCATAACGCAATTTCTCATCCAAAAACACTTTTTATTCGCCGCCGTCACCGTCTTCGTGACAAATTTTTGAAATCCCGAACGGAATCCGGCCGAGTACGTATAATATATGTATAATAACTTTACACTGGCGACGGCGCTATCATCTATCTTGGTAGTTATATTCTCATTAGCGTATTCATTCTGGGCCGCAGTTTTCAACTCGGTGTTTTTATTATTTTATTATTCTTATACTTAGGCCATGGTGAAAAAAACCCTCTTGTCCGCGTTTTTTATTACATATATATATTTTTTTTTGTCCAGAAACCCGCGTAACTTGTCGAGTTATTCGCGCTTTCTTTTTCTGCCGATATTCGTTTTTACGATCGTCGAATAAGATATACTCGTGCCTAGTGTTTCACTCTTATTCTGTTTCTCGAGTTTTCTACTTGTCTCGCGTGAAATAATTTTTCCCGAATTCGTTGTAACTTGCGTCAAATCGTAGCCGTCGGAGTTAACACGCGTTCGACGATGTTTACGATTGACGTCATAATTATGATTTTCATAATTTCAATAATTATCTTATTGTGGAGTTTGTCACCGCTGAATTATTCACTTTATAATACGCGGCCGTTTACGGATAGAATTAATAGATCACAAAAACGCCGATATGGATAATGTGATTTTGTTACATCGTACGATCCGTAACGTAATTACGTGACGCATGACAATAGACAACGTCGTTGTAAAGTGATACGCGTTACGTTCGTTACGCAATTCTACGCCGCCTCGAATCAACATGGTCGATTTATGAATTTCACGTTTCCAACGCGGACCGAATAATATTCGTAAAATAACCGCAAATAGTCTTAGTGGTTGGTTAGTTATTCGCAAATCGAAAATCATCGACGATTTGTCGTGAAAAATCGGCTCAGGCAACAGCCGAGAACGTGGACGCATTCGATTTCGCCGAGTGATTGACAAGCGACGTGTTCAGTGGTTTTTCGTTGCATTAACGTCGACGCGTCTTTTCGCGTTCGTCGTTCGGTTCGGACAATCTTTTGATACGCGCCGTGTTTCCGCGGCAGCGAATTACGAACAGAGACGTTTTACACGTTTTCGGACTCGCTAAATGAACAATACGGTCTTATTGTATAACACGGTCCAACCAATCACTTTGCCCAAGTAAAAACTATTGTTACGTAAAATGTAATAATTGTTTCGGCGGCGAAGAGGACGCCGCGGAGTGCACGAAATTTGTTATGTTTGTTTAAACCGTTTTACGATCAATTTTTTATAATACGTTATTTTCGCGTAAAACTATTTGAAAAATGTACAATAACGACGTTTGGCGAATATTCTTTTATATTAAAACCGATAAAAGTTTCCCTTCGTTTGTTATATATATATATATATATATAAGATCCTTTATTGAAAAGAGAAAAAACTAAAAGTTTCCGAGCATTGTGCATGTTAAACGTCATATTTTTTTTTGGGTATGGCGAATATATCATATAACGTACGATGAATATAACAATAACTTTTAAAAACTCTTCGCGAAACTGATCGTCTCGGTTATTTGTCACGTGATTTACCAATAAAACTTTAAAAGTATATATATACATATTTATATATAGAAATCAACTGCCGCTATTAATCTGAGTTACTTTTTACACATACACGCACACAGCACATACACATACATATATACATGGATACATAATGTATATACATACCGTATTTCCGAAAAAAAGCGGGTATACCACCAGAAGAACTTTGTTTTCGTTTGACCATTTATTTCGTAAAAAAATAAAAACACCGAAACGTACCACGTTCAGGACTGGACGGCGCCGATTTTTCGCACACACAATCCGCGATTTGTACGTTTGCTCCCCCCCTTCCATCACTATACACAGACATACAGCCATAGATATGTATATTCTCTCGTGGTTTCCCCTTCCCTATTTCTTGGTTTCCATTCCCGAGACAACGGTAATAATTCTCGAAGTTTTTCTTTCCAATATTTTTTTTTATTTTTAAAAAGTTTCCGTTACCCTTCGAAAATAAACGTTAAACAAAGCGCGTCTAAGCGTGTGGAAACGTTTTTGGGTACAACTTTTTCTTCGCGTAATCCCGAAATTTAAATCTACATAAAATTCAGTATTGCGGTTAAATCAATTTCTGCTTACTTTCTTTAGTTATAAAACGGGATGTAATGTAGTTCGATCGACGTTCGAACATTTGTAATAACGTTTTATCCATAAAAATATTACTATAATTACCGTTCGTAAAAGAACAAATCGTTAAAAATTAAGTTTTTAATTTCTCAGGATTTGAAAAAATCCTTTATTTATATACAGATACGTGTATAAAGTTTGAGAAGAAATACGTAAATTCGTGTTGATGGCTAAATTAAGTTTCGTTTACATTTACGATTTCTCGCGTGTCGCGTTAAAGGGTGCGTATATAAGAAACGCGCACGTTAAGAAAAAGTGATAAAAAATCGTCGGTTATACGATTTGAAAGTTTACATTTTTATAAATCCGTTCGGTACGAAATTACTGTACGAACGAAAGCCCGTTTTCTGTTATACGGTATAAGCAAATGTGGTTTTTTGCGGTACCACCCCTGTACTCCACGCCCGTTAATCCAATACATACCGTGATTAAATCGCGCGAGCGCACGCTGCTCGACAAACGTGTTTGGAATACGATTTAAAAATATAATTTATCGTATTATCCGATCGGGTAGAACGAAAAGAAAAAACGTACGTCGAATCGAATATTTTTCGAAATATTTTTATATTCGATTCGGTTTCGTGACAATTGACGTGTTCACGCGTCCGTCATCGTTATATCGTGTGTATGTGTAGCAGTAGCTCTGATTGGCGAAGAAAACAATCTGAAATAGCGTTCGCGCGCTATTTATTCGCTATTTTTTGCCGTGTTTTTCTCGATAAATCGTTAATTCCGTACGTACATACGTATTGTCCACTAATTCACCGATTTCGTGTTGGTAATGAATACTCGCGACGAAATTATCGAAACGAATGTATATATATATATATATATATATATTACGAAACGTTCGTACGACGGACGAAATATATTATCATTAAGACTCCCATAAACGGTCAAGAATTAGTGATTATTAAGAGAATCGAGGAAATAGAGACGGTACCGAGCGAATGATAAACGCCTCCTACGTATGGATCTATAATTAAATGTCGTGAACGTACGTGGTATGTATTCACGAATACGTGAAAACAACTTAACCCGAGGTTTCCGATCCGAAACGTGTAAACGTATCGGTTGAAAATGTAAAGAATCATTTACAAATTAAATTCGACTTTATGTAAGCTGGTTTCACGTCGTATACTCGTTATGAAAGAGGTACGAACGTGACAATCGGAATTCGGCGTCGCCACGATACATCCGAAACATTAATGTTTCTTACGTTACGAAAGTACTTTGCGGTTTGGGTGTCAAATCGGTTTATATTGGTTAAATATAATATCGGCGTCTGTATTTTGTCTGTCGAGCATTTGCGAGATGTCGGGCAAGATGCATACAGCCAGACGTTAGTTACCGGCAATCACGTCCGTCTTTAAGCGCAGACGAAGCGGAATTTGTCGAAGCACAATTCGACGATTTTTATTTGGAAACGAAAAATGTGATCCGTCGTTATGTAAGCCAATCTTACGTATACGAATATCGATTATACGCACACCCGAATATAGACGATACAACTAATTACGTTGACAATGAAAAATTCAAGTCAATACGGTAAGTCCCGTCGAGCTTTTAATCGCTGTTTGTCCCGCAAAGAGAGTTTATAATTACGATTGGACCTATACCTTGCCAATTTATAAGGTTTCAAGTTGAGCGCGGTACTCAAGTCCCGGGTATTTTAAGTGCTGCGGGTATATATAGAGGATCGTTCCAACAATCCCTTCAAATCGAACGGTGAATTATTTACTTATATACATATCACGCGTACGTATACCGCGTATAATATTTTAATCGGAAATCGTTACATTTAGAAGTCGAGAGTGTTGTCGTTTATAAGTTCTCAAATATTATGTTAAATTATAAGATAGCAGCCGCTTTAATATACATATACGATATTATACGAATATATCGTATATTTCGCGCGCGTCTGAAGTCGTTACTTGAGATAACGCGCGCAGTTTCCAACGTTATATTACGTTACGCGTCGCTGCTTCCTACGTTTAAATTCCATCCCAAGACCATATTTCCTATCTTATCGAATCATTTTTCGTTCGGGCTGTTCTTCGGAATTCGTTTTTTGTATAGTCGGCGATAATTTTCGAAGGGAAACGTCTTTTTTCAGTAGGAAAGTGATATTTCGCTCCCTAACGTCTCCACCGTACATGCCTAACGTTTTCTCGTCATTTGAAAATGGTCGGCTACAGTTCGCGACTGTGGTTTCGTCCGGTTTTTCTATTCGCGGGGACGAAACGTTTTTTCCCTAAACGCGTTTTCGAACAAAATAGTTTTTGTTTTTCCCGAGTTCGGCCGATGGTAAGCGAAATTACTCCGTATTGAGGTTTAACCGTGTACGAAAATTCGCAATGTGTCGTACAATTAACGCATTGTTTCGCCGATGGCGATTTCCTTCTAACGCGTTACATTACACTTGGGAAGTTGCCAAAAAAGTAATTTCGTCGAATTCGAAATCGTCAAGTATATATATATAATTCTTGGGCGTATCTGTTATTGTTCGTATAATTTTCCAACGGCTTAACAAATTGAAATGATATATACGGTGTACGGCATATTTGAACGGTCGAGACCGTTGTGTATAGCTTTGTTCGCTATGTAACGCCATACTAAAAAATATTAACAATTTAAAGCTGTCGTAATGCAACGCGCAGGTAAGCGTCGAACGTAATAACGTAATAACGTCAAAATACAGAACATGAAATAACGTTCATTTTTCGAGGTCAAATTTATCATCAAGCCGGTCACGTAAGCCACTTTCGAGGAAAAGGGCCGTTTAAAAACTCGCGTAAAACGTTAATAATATCAAATACGTACGCGTATTGTAAATTTATTTCGTATACTATTAGCCGCTTATAGGCAGGACAACGTCTGTGGGGTTAGCTAGTGTATGTATATATTATATCGCGCGTGTCGTCCGTTGACATTTAATCGGAAATTCGCCAATAACTACGTGCGTGTAATTTATAACACCGCGTGTGGACGCTATTTGTCATTTGACTTTTGACGTGTGTACTACTGCCGCGCGATCGTCCAAAATATTATCCGTGCACGCGTTTGGTCGTATTACGCCGCCGTGAGTGCTCAGTTTTTCGGAATATAATTTGCGGGATGACACGGAATTGGTTCGTTGTCCAGAGGTCGACAGTTGGATTCATTAATAACGTTCGCATATCTATTGTCCGAATACGATGTATATATACATACACATACACACACACACGTTTTTTTTACCCGAAAAAATACCTCATCCGCATACCTCTCCTACTTGTACATCGCGATCCTACTTTAATATATATATATATATGTTATATAAATAAGTGGAGTTAACTATTGATTTCGGGGTCGGTCCCTCGCCGAATCGTTTTTACCCTTATTTCATACTCGTCCGTCCCTTTTTACTTTCACGCGCGCACGCGCGCGTATGAAATTGAACATTTCCCGTTGCTGCTGTTGCACGTGGTCCTCGGGGACAGAATGATTGACTCGTTACGTAACAATATATATATATAGGTAGTGATTACTATAAAAAATTTTCATAAATTCGAGTTGAACGACGAAGAATTAAATATTTACTTTATACTTCGGGCCTTTAGATTCGAAAAACCCGTATAAATATCGTTATTTGTGACCGTTTTTGTTGTTGTTGGACATGAAGTATGTAGGTAATTTTATTACATTCATTGTACGCACGATTGTGTTTATACTTTTAATCGAATTAAATCTTTCGTCCCCCCCCTTATCTGGAAAATTGTCTACGCCCCTCTCTCCAAGTTGGGAACCTCGGAAATGTACTCGAAATGTAGTTGAGGGCTTAAAATGTATAGGAAACGTCCGACGGATTATTCGGTCGTTATTAATGATCGTCCGAGTTGTCGATAATGATGTACATGTACTTTTCGTTTTGAAATACAATTCTTGTTTAGTCGTTATTCTACCGTCGGTGTTGTATTTTGGTTGTTATACATTGAAGTGGGGAATTTGTCCGGAAAACCGGCGAAAAATGTACCGGAGTTTTACAATTGTGCTCTTAGAAAACGATCGCGAACGTTTTTATTTTTATTTACCCGAGATTATTTTGAAAAATTAACGAAAATAAAAATCGAGGCAGTTTTTTTTTAAATGTACGACATAAAATAGTGAAAACAAACGAAACGAAGGACGTTAATGTAAAGTTCTATGACAACGTGCCGGCGGCGTCGTAAATTTTCCGAGCGGAAAATTGAAAACCTTTAATTTTTTTGTATATTTCGCACGTCCGTGACTTAATATAAATCGGTTTTGGATTACGAAAATGGCGCTAGTGTGTACGTTATATAAAATAGATCGGTTTCATTATAACTCGCGGTATACCCGGGTTTCGTTCCCGCGGTAACCAATTGCGATTTTCTTTTTCGATTCGACGATTTTTAGTACAGAAAAAAAAACGTCATGCGCGTCACAAGACCAACAGCACCCACTCATCTCGAGTCGGAACCGGTCGGACTCTCGTCACGACCCATCCCCTCGCCCGGACCAGTTTGCCAGGAAAATGCACCGACCCGCGTAGTAATGACCCGAACAATAGGTTATATTCGTACGTGTGTGTATATAGTCGGAAGGAAAGTGTCGTCCCGGTTGACCGTTTTTGTTTTTCGTTGTCGAGAATGGCCGTTATGCGCTTGCTTTTTACGCGTTGTTTATTAGTATAACGTTTTGTCGTGTATTTCGTTAAATAAACGGTTTCGGTGTCCCGTCGTGTTCAACGTGTACATAGCACGTAATTGTTTGGCGGCCATTGTTTATCGAGTATATTTCGCGACGGCCGGCTGCGTGGTCTGTTCGTTGTGTTTAGCATTATTCGGCGCGAGTATTTTCGAAAATTTTTTTTGGTTTCTTTATTAATTAAAAAACACCGTCCCGCGTTTTCCGGCCACGAACGCCGCGCGCGTATTAAATAATTAATTTTAGTACAAAAAACGCTTCACTAGCTCACGGGCTTTAATACGATCGTACGTTGTACAACTCCTAAAAGCTTTTGATACTCATGGCTATAATGCGCACCACTCGATCCGGAAATAAATTTTTCCGAGAAAAATGAGAATTTAACGCCATTATCTATATATATAGAGCGTATAAAGTATTTTCGATAGTAAATTGGTGGATCTTATCTTTGTTTTAGAAATTCAAGTGGTTTACTATTATCTTTTTCGGGCTTTTTTCTTCAAAAATGTCTTGCCGAGTAAACTTTCAGTATAGAAATCGCCGCGGGTGAAAGGCAAATATATATATATATATAAAAGGTCCGATTTGGTTTTAATTTCCGTTTCCTTAAAAATATTATACCGGAAAAGCATCGGCCGGATGTCGTCAAAGTCTCTCTCTCTCTCTCTGTCCTCTTTCTTTTTCTGTCCTATGTATATCAGTTTTAAGTTACCAATCACAGTCATTTTTTTACTGTTTATTTTCCCCTTCCAGAATGACGATGAATATTTTGACAGTTTTATTTTGGAAAAGAGAGAATCATTTCGTTCGACTTGGTTTTAAAAATAATTTGTTATTACCGAAGATACATTATAATTCATAGCGCAAATACTATACACGCGGTGAGTTAACATTTTCTTATAATAATAATAATTAGTAATAACTATTCATACGTGATTTTATATTTTTATCGTTTTTTAGAGTTTATTCGAAGCTTTAAGACCGTGGCATACCGTTGTTTTCCAAAATATTTTGCGCGTGTTTCGTTCGACGTTTGGAAACGTTAATTACGAAATTCGCAAACTCAAATGTAGTAGTACGATATATAGTGGAGCTCGCCGCTTGAATAACAATATTTTAACCTTTTTTTTATCGCGGAAACCGTAATTTTTTGCCTATTAATTATATTTTGATATTTTTTAAACACGTTTTGGTAGTTTTCGAACAATTTTAAATTTACGTTTATTTCAGGCCTAATTATGATAATAATAGGTATTGTTTGTAATTCAATAATAAGTGCACGATATTCGAAATAAAGCCAATCAACCCCTATGTTATTTCGTGTCAAATATGTTTGCTTTTAATTAAAATGTATTCGTTTTCAAATAGCGCGATTTTTTCTTTTCGTAAATTACATCGGAAATTCCACGCCGATGTTATTGTATGTTATTTTTCGATATAATTTTTCAATTTCGCTTTTTTAAATAATTTATCGTTATTCCTCGTCGACGCACGGACGATTTTTTCGTTTCGCTTTTTACACGGTTTTTTTTTATCGCTATTCCGCCCTAGTGCATAGCCCGGCCAAATATCATCGTATCCGGTTATATTTAACGGCGTTGTTTGCGCCATAATACAATTGTAGTTCCCATCGGTTTGTCGGAATCGTTGATTATCCGTGTAACGGTTGTTTTTAAACGATCGGTGGAAATTTATGGAAATGTATCCCAGTCCCCGCCCGTCTCGTTGACCCGTCTAGCTAGATTTAGTAGCGAATTGAAGCTTACTACGATTGTCCAGTGGAAATATACGCCCCTTTATTAACGCATTTTTCGAGTCGACAAAGTCGCCAAAATGTTTTCGGGCCATTTAATTAATTCCGCGTTTTTTCGACACTCCATTTTACCGTTACAAATAGCCGGTGGGCAACCGTTCGGCGAATAATACACTTCAGCCGGTAAATCGTTTTGTAACGCGCGCGTTTTTTTTCTCGCACGTCGCAACGCACGGACATTTCGCCACAAAACGGACGATCTTAAACACGCGTCGATTTCATTCGCGTACGTTGAACGTGAAACAGTCGGAAAATAACGTTTGTCACCCGACGATAAAGTTAGAGCGCCAACTTTTTTGTCCGTCGCTTCAAATGTTTTAGCGTTCGTTTCCAGCCAATGTTTATGGGCTATTGTACGTTCGTTCCAGATAATAACGCGACATTTTTTCGGTACTTTGGCCATTCCCGAACGTTTCGTGATATTACATACGGCATTTTCGTCGGCCCGTTTTGTTACACGGACGCTAACAGAACACGTTGTTTGCGTTTGAGTAGAAAACGCTTACGTGAATTCGCCGTAACGACTAAATTACGTTTCACTCGTATTTCCGATTTCTCGCTTGTCGCGTTAACGAATACGTGTAAAGGAAACGCGTACGTTGAAAATATTGAATAAAAAAAACCGCCGGCTATACAATATGGGAGTTTACATTTTTATAAATCCGCGTACGAAATTACTGTACGAACGAAAGCCCGTTTTATGTTACAAACGCGGGTTTTTATGGTACCCCCATTCCGCGCCCGTTAATCCAATACATACCGTGATTAAATCGCGCGCAGCTCGACAAACGTGTTTGGAATACGCTTTAAAAAATATAATATATCGTGCTATCCGATCGAGTAGAACGAAAAGAAAACCGTACGTCCGATCGAATATTTTTCGAAATATTTTTATATTCGATTCCGTGGCAATTGACGTGTTCATGCGCTCGTCATCGTTACATCGTATGCATGTATAGTAGTAGCTCTGATTGGCGAATAAAACGAACGGAAATAACGTTCGCGCGCGCCAGTTTTTTGCCGTGTTTTTCTCGATAAATCGTACACACGTATCGTACATTAATTTACCGATTTCGTGTCGGTATCGAATATTCTCGAAACTAATATATATATATATTACAAATTTATATTACAAATTACGATAATGTATCCTCGCTGTTTGCGTGTATTTAAATAATATTAATCTCATCCGTTCGAGTTTCGCCGATAATTAAATGACTTTATTTACGTTCGTTCGAACTCGAAACGGCGTTATGGAAGTCTTGCCGTTTATTAGTATTCATATAGTAAATTATCGTCTACGTTTTTAAGCGTACGTAATTTATATTGTATATCGATCGTAACTTTTTCGGTAAGTCGTGTAAATATATTATAGTCGTATTATTAAGTATTTTACGCGAACTCGATATTTTTGAGTTGGTTAATTATTTGTTTTAAGTTTGTATATTTATACAAGATCGAATATATATGTATATATATATACACGAGTATATAACATAAAATGTAAAATGCAACGACGAGACATAACAGGATTATAACTTTAGTCATTATCGGACGGACCAAGTTTTCGGGACTTGTTTCGATTGTGAATATATATGTGTATATATATATGACGATTTTGGAAATCTCGCGTTTAAATTCTATATTGACGGTTTATAGTGTGCTTAGTTCGTATTTCCCAATGGTCCAAGTACGTATCGAAAACGATCTATATATATATATATATTCACATTATACGATGTTTTGCTGGCAAACGGAAATTTAAATAGATTTCCTATCGTTTGCGCGTTTTATCTCCGAGTTAAAGTTTTTAGAAATTATTACTGATATACGTATGTGTATATGTATAGTGTGAAACGCGCTAGGGGATCGTATAGTATTTCGACAAAATGAAAATTTTTTTTACCTTTTTCGGATATAATAGGGTGCATTGTTTTCCGCGCAGGAATATTTCGCTCTTCAGTGATTATTTTTTTAGGTTAATAATTTTTACGAGGATTTTTTTACGTACGTGTCTTAAAGTTACACGCAAATTACAGTAACGTTTTTAGATAGTTTTAATGAAAATGCGAATTGTCTTACACGGCAATCTGAATGTCGTCGAAATATGCTGCCTTTTAAAAATAAATAATAGCGAATCGTAATATATATAAGTACAAATTTGTTTCATTAACGCGTATAATATTTATTTATATCACATATCTGTTTAAAGTTTGAACGTTTTTTCTATAATAACGTTGCTCGGTTTGTGAAGCGTTTTTAACGTAATTAAAAACAATCGGAAAATTCAAAAAATTATCCTCGCGAAGACGTCGTATTTCTCATATTTTTTACTGATTTATCGTGTTGTAATTGAGCTACGAATATAACGGTTGACGTTCGTCCGAATTCAAGGACGAACGTTTGTTAATTTTACCTAGTTCCGTGTGTTTAATATCGTATTTTTCGGCGAATTTCATTGCCCTTTACGTTTTTGGGAATATTTGTTTAGTAATTTCGACGAATATTATTCGTCCCCCTTGTTCGGATGTTGTATATTTACGTTTTGTTCGATTTGAATCGCTACACTCATATACACTTATACGTATATAAATTTATTTTTCCAGAAACCTTAGGAAAATGTTTATCGTGTTTCAGTTATTTGCCCGTCGGTTATTTAATACGATGAAAATATGACCGAAAATAGTTTATTCGTGTTTTCCCCCGTCCGTTTTCCGAGTATTTTATTAAATCGATATTATTTAAATTTAGGGCGAGGGTTTTCTACGGATTTTCATCGTTTCGTATCCATATTAATTCGTTATTACGTAACGCGCGCGTATAGTTTTCGGTAAACGTACTCGGGACGTTTCATCGATTTTTCTTCCATCCGGGAAAACAGGACAATCCTCCCCAGCTCGTATATACGTATACACATAAATATTTGTAAAGCGTTTCGTTAAATAAACGCTTAACATTCCGAACGGAATTTTCGAAATTTATTTCGCCGGGCGATACGCGAGCGCGTGACGCGCCCCCCCGGGGGGGGGGGTGGTTTCTTTAATACGAAACCGTTTACGTTTTGATTACGAATACGTATTTATAATATATAAAAGACGACAATATCCGTATAACGTTCGTATTATGTAAAAGTATTCGCGGGAACGCGCCGAAGTACGTTCATGAATATTCATAAGTTCAATTATAACGCGTATTTGTTTTACGCTCGTTGTAAATCTCGTTTGATACTCTATTACTATACGTAATGGTGCTTATGACGGCCTTTTTGTCCGACTATACGCGGGTGTCCTATTCAAAATATTGTATATTCGCAGTGTCCGTAGGGCGGCTTACGGTTTCGCTCGTTTCGGCGACTTCGGAAATCGCCCCGGCCGCTATTCGGGTTACACGCCGTTTGCATAATATTCCTGTTAGCTGGTATTTTACGGTAACTACTGTGCGCGGCGCGTATCCAGAAACATTATGCGAACGCAATTCGCGGGCGTTCTATATTGTTCGACGTGTGCCTTGTGTGTGCGGCTGGTCTAAACGGCGGGCGCACAGTGGTGTTTGAACGCCGTAAACGAACAATTACGCGCCTATATAGACGTACATAGTTTAGCGCGGACGGTGATTATCGGACGCGGAAAACGCGCGATTTCGTGATCGGCTTGGTCACGAATCCGTTAATTGTGTCCCGTAGTTTTCGCGCGCGTTGTCAACGTTTGATTCGCGTTTCGCGGGCCCTAATACATCGGTAAAGAACAGACGCGAAATTATTATATTCGCCGGGCGGATGTTTGGAAAAAACGAAAATTCGCGAATCAGTACGTCTTGGACGATTGTTATTAAAAAACCGTTTCGCGGACGCGACAATACTCTCGAACCGTAT
This sequence comes from Geopemphigus sp. TES_GeoC_2020, assembly GCA_025469175.1. Taxonomy (NCBI): domain Eukaryota; kingdom Metazoa; phylum Arthropoda; class Insecta; order Hemiptera; family Aphididae; genus Geopemphigus; species Geopemphigus sp. TES_GeoC_2020. Next base: position 35,722 of record JAIPRN010000640.1, read on the forward strand.
ACTTCTCGACGATCATATACCGGGTGTCTATGAAAGAAGTCGGGGTTTTTAAAGCCGGGTATTAAAAACTCAAAAGCACCATCGATTACGTGACTTCGAAGGGGGAACGTCATCGAGTGGGGTTTTTTTTTTACGATTTAGCGAAATTGAATACTCGTTCGTCGTTGGAACTCGGCGCACGTTCGAACGATAATCGACTCTGGCCACGTTCTCTGGCCAGCAGAACACGTGTGTCCGGGTCGGTGGTTGTCGCTGAAACGATAATTCTTCGGTTTACGTCCCGAGTTTTCTCCGCGTACTCGTCGGCGGCAACCGTCTCGGGAAGTAACGTCCGAACTTTTCGAAGGCCACGGGGGAATCGGCCCGTTTCCGTCCAATCGTCTGTCGCCGAATCGAACGCTTCACCGTAACTGCTGATTATAGACGATCCCTTCTCCGTCCCACAAATGAAATCGTCCAATCGAGGGGAAACGTGGTGCTCTGACGTACCGTCACTACGGACGTCGCTCGTTGACGGTGTTTTTTCAACGATGAGAGCCAGTCAACCTTTGACGGTATACATTCGATATGGTATAATTTGACGAACTACCGATTCCCGAAATCATGATTTCGAAAAATTGATTTTTTCGTGATCGCGATCACGTTTTTGTTTTTTTAACGAAACGAAATAATCCGTGTCCCGAGTTTTCGAAATGTTCATTCGGCGGACGAAGTAGAGATCAAAAATTACGGTACCAGTTTTACCACGCGGACTTGTTTATTCGATTTTCGTATGGTCCGAAAAATAATTTCGAATCGTTTATTTCGGCGACGAACACGCGGGTTAGGCACTTATTTTTTATACACTTTTACGTTTATCGTTTTATCGTACGAAAAATACATTTTCCAAACAATTGTCGTGGCGTTATCTACGCGAGTATGGTATCGATCCAAACGAAACCCCCCTCGACTTTTGAGCGTATATTGGTCGTCATGGACCTTCCTGTTTAATTATTTGCGCCTGGCCAATACGCGCGCAGTTAGGTGTATGTATTATTAAGGAACGTGAAGATGAAGTGAACTATCTAAAATGCGATTAGTAGGCTGGGTTAATTTATGTAATCGTTTTTGGGTATATTTAAATAGATTATTTATAACGTCCTTGTGTGTCTATATATATATAAAACGTTTCTTTTTTGTTAATAAAAACGAATCGAAAAGTATAGAGCCGGTTGGTGGATGGATGGGATGGTTTAGGGTAGATGAGCGTTCCTACATGTAGACGTTTCGGTCTTTCGGAAAGCGACACTTTTAATAAACTTTTTCGTCCCTCTATTTTCCATTTCGATTCGACCATCGATCGTAACGCGATACGAAAACAAAAAAAAATAAACCGTGGCCGTCGCGTACGAGTATCTGTTCCGCGTTACTCGCGACGCGTAACCAGTTTTCGTTTCGCTAATAACAACAGCTCGCGCGGAAACACGAGTATATACGTGCAAACAACAACAATAATAACAAGTACGGCGACGGCGGTAATTTATCAAACAAAAACGTTTCTTGTATATCAAAAACAGCGTTAAACGAGGATAAGTAGAGTGGTATATATATATATATATATATATATGGGTATACGTTTTATGTTCGTGAAATTCGCTAGTTGTATAGAAAACGGGCGAAGGACTCCTTAAGTTCGAATTTTGCGCGCGCACCCGCGAGCTTTTATTTACGGGATTATTACGGTTCGGGCGAGGCACCCGAGGGGGTGGCGTGATAAATTTCGGGACTTTGAGCGGATACAGTGCAGCAACAGCAGCAGCAGCAGCGGTAGTAGATGTTGTTGTTGTTTGCTGGGCTAGCAACTGTGTTATACGACGATTTACCCGACTTCGTTTCCGCGGGGGGGGGGAATAGGGGCGTAAGAACGCTGACGAAACTTTACGAACGACGTGCTCAGGACCAGACGTTCGGCGTTACCGTCCCCGCAGTCGGCGCTCGCAATTAATAATACGTTTCGTGCGCCCCGGGATCCGGTCGCGTTCCAATTTTCGGTTCCCGTCGGATCCCGAATTATATTCGACTAACGAACCCCCGCGTTACGTTCCCGCTAGTCGACGACGCGATTTCGAATATTGCTTTCGTTTAATATAATCGACAACGTTAACGAATACTTCTTACAACGTACGCGTTCAAAGATACGCGTTTTATGGGCGGCGCGTGTGTCGCGCCGACCGGGCGAGGAACGATCTGGTATATACGGAACGTTTTTCGATTTGAAGTTTTGCACAAGCGTCGTACACAACGACGGACGATCATTTATTGACGCTCGGCTGGACGACTTCCGCGCCGAATTTCGATTTAGCCACCGACTTTCAAACCGCAATCTACGTACGTATGTTGACACCGGTACACGCGTATTCGGCGATCATATTATTAATAGAATTCTGGTTTTTCTATTATACGTAGATTACGTTTTAGGTTCCGTTTTATTAAATGCCCGTAACCGAACGGAAAATGTATTGGCTCGACGACGGCGTGTTTTCGCGTATAAACTTCGTTTCGTGTAAATGGAAAGAACCCTAATGGCCTACACGCGCGCCACATTTTCCGGGCGCGTTCGTAGATAGCGTAAGCTTTATTTAAAGCGTTTTTCAATTCGCTCGTAACGTTCTTACGCGCCACGACAAATTACCGGACATATTCCGGGGAAATCCGTTCATTATTTGTCGACGCGCCGCACGCCCCCCCCTCCCGTAGTCGGCGCGAACGACTTTCCTAATTAAAAGCTGAACGTTTATTACGCGTTATAATATCGTGCACAATTTTTACCCGTATTCGAACGAAAGGCGACAGTTTTTCTCCAAGCGTGTTTGGAAAATGTTTCGCGAAAATTGTTTTATTCGTCGTAACGTCGACGTTGTAACGAATGCAACGGGCTCGCCAATTATGTTGTTTCGGTGACGTACGCTGACAATAACGAAATGGCCCAAAACTTTCGCGCGTATTTATGCGTGGCATTTTGAGTAGGCCAATAGATAAAACACCCGGAGACGTATTTCGAGTGCAAAATCTGAAACGTCCGTCCAAGTAGTCCACTTGAGCTGACACGCACAGCGCCCGCGGTTCGCTATTTTTTCGTTTTAAACTTTATTGTTCCGCGAAAAAAAAAACGAAACGTATTCAAATCGCGTAGAAACTGGGTCAGTAGTTAGACCGGGCGAAGTTTCGATTATTTCCATTCGTCTAGATTGCGTTTGTGTACGGACTTAATTAAACATTTGTCGATTTAGACGCGCCGCCGCCGCTGCCGTAGTAGTAGTAAACGAATCGGTTCCGTAACGCCGATAATGAATTACACGTTGGCGAATAGAATCTCCCGTCCAATAGTAGCCCTCGGCCGTTACAGTGTCTCGGGACGTTCTTTGTTGTCGAGATTTTAATCTTCCGATAGACGTGCAGGGTCAAAGATAGAGAGAGAGAGAGAGAGTGAACGAAAAAATAACCGCCGTCGTTGCACTATACGTATGACACGCCTCGAAGTTATTAGAAAAAAAGAGTGTGTCACGCGCGCGCGAGGGAGAAAAATTAAAAGATAAAAGGTACATTTATCAGTGTCAGCGCGTGTAGGAGACGAAACAAAAAAATAAAATACACCTCCCACCCCCATTTCCCGGTCGTACTCGCAAAACCTATTACCGACGCTGCGGTTACGTCCAAACACGCGGCGATAGGGCGAAAATCCGGAGACGCGTGGCGGGGGCAAAAATCACCGTAGCCGAAAAAAAGAAAGGATAACGCGTCGCCTGTCCGAAGAGAACTGCCGTACGAGGAATTTGTTTTTTTTTTACGGCCTTTTCTCTTCGAGCCTTCCGATATTGTTGCAAACAATGCCTTCGTTGTCGGCGGAAAATTCGGGTCGCGCGGATTTCCGTTCGAAAACAAATATCGTATATACTATTATTTGCTCCCCTATCGTCCAACTCGGAAACTAATTTTTAATAGAAACGGCCACAGATGTTTCGCGTATTATAATCTCCCGGGATTATATTAGGCTGTTTCTCATTTCGCCGTCGTATCGTACAATCGGTTAGACGATGTCCAGAAATAGTCGAGACCGTTCCCGGTAGCGACGAATATCGCCGGCAACGTGTCGTTTAAGATTACAGAGTTTCGGCCAATTTCAAATTCCGGACGGTCGAACGTTTGTTTTTATTTAGCGAATATACCCGTATGGCGTTCCCGTTTGGTTCGATAACGTTCGCGAATTCGCCGCGCGGTAGTTTTCTGTAATCCGCGAAGAAATTAGTAAAACCGAAACAAAACGAAAAACTCGAAAGGATAAACGTTTCGTCGGCATTTTCCAACGAACGCGAGAAAATCGATAGTGCCGCCGCGTCTTCTGGAAACCTAGACAGTTGAAACAAAAAAGAAAAACGTCTTCGAACCATTCGGAATTTCACGGTCGAAAACGATTTAATAAATTACCAGACGAAACCTGGGGATTTGGTCGGGAATAGGCGTCGATTGTCGTTCGCGCGACAAATAAATTAATACTTGATTACTGAACATTTCGAAACCCCTTTCGTACGTTGATTGTCCGACGCAAAAAATATACACTTATCCGGATGGAATTTTTTACGAAGTATTGACCGAATTCATTCCCGGGGGGGACACACACTACGCACGCCCATCCCACGCCGCGTATTCGGCTATTTTACGTGTCCAAAAGCGACACGATTTTCCTGTACTCGTAAAATACGTTATCCGAGAAATAACGTTCTCGACGTGATGATGCGGCTGGAAAAATGATTGCCGAACGGCAATCGAACAAAATCGGACGCGAAAAACACCGCCGATAAATGGCGCGGCGTACACAGTAAGTACGAGGGATAAATGTAGCGCGTCATGCGTGCCCCCCGCACACACACACACACACACACATTTTCCCGGGAAAAAAGTAACGGTAAAACGGACGTACATTTGTGGAATGGCGTACGCGTCGCGGGTACGGTAATAATTTTGAATAAAAGCGTGACGTGGCGGGCGTGCACGTTTCTCGCGCAAATCTCAATCCCCAGTCCGGACGATCCTAATCGCGTATATGCTTTACGGACGTCGTCCCGCCGTTCTCGTTGGCCTCGTGGCCCGTTTCGCGCTCCTATACGGTAACGATCACGAGAAATGCCCGTGGAACGCCGCCGGCCGGTTCGCGCGAGTAAAATACGCACGGCCGCCGTAAACCTCGGGAAATCTAAATCGGTCGAAAAATAATCGACGGTTTTCCTTGTCGACAATTAGCGTCCGACGTTTCCAACGCCGATAACGATTGTTCCGAAAACCGTTTCGGTCTACTGTTGTAACCAAGCGTCGTTATGTAGAAGAGGGGGCAGCGCGCGGCGTTTTTACGCGTTTCCGGCTTTGCCGACGAAATATTTCGCGACGAACGATAAATAATTACGCTCGGGCGTGTCTCGGCAAAATCCGACAAGTCGATCGAAACGAATTAGCCACGTCACGTTGTACAATTATCGTTCGTATTGTTCGGCCGTTTCGCCGTTCGATTCGAAATTGTGTATTTCGATACGTTTATACTTTCGTTCGGTAACGTCGTTTCGGCTTTACACGCCCGTACGTGTTAGAAAAATGTCCGACCGAAATCGTCGTTCGTTCGCCATGTTACGCTTACGTCCCTTTTAGTATACAATTTCCGAAACAGCTCGTAACATATATATATATATATATATATATATATACAGGTGTCCGGTGGCAGAGTTAGGATTTCAAAATTAAATAAAAAAATCGGTAACGAATATATTTCAATAACAATTACACAGACGACAAGCGCGGATTTTATTATTTAAACATTATTTCGTCTAAATGTCGACCGTCACGTCGCACACACTCCTGGAATCTGATTTCCGTATTCCATGCTACTCGCTGGATACTGTCTGGATGCCATTAATCTCACGAACGATATTTTATTTTAGTGCTGATATAGTCGCCGGGTTTGTTTCATAGACTTTACTTTTGAGCATTAAATAACCCGCACCAATGACGAAGCGAACGCGGCTCCCTCTTCACTTCTACGCTCAGCGGTTAGGGAGAAACTTTGAAATCTGCCACCGGACACCCTGCATATCTACGCGTTTAAATACCGGGGACGGTCCCTCGGGATGGACGAATTCAATCGCAACCATTCGCCGGGGTTCCGAGTGCGCGGCACGACTCGAACGATTAGCGTGTTTTACCGTCGGAAAAATTGGTGCCCGCCTTACAACGAAAATACGGCAGAAAAGAAAATCGACGCTCGATGGTCGCCTCGAAAGATTTGTAAAGCTCTTCGCGCTTCTCCCGAATTTTTTCCTACCGTCCGGTCCGTTTCGTCTCCGGAACCATGTTCGGCGGAACGATTCCAGACACGATAAGTCGCCAATCCGACGCCGGAAACGAACATATCGTCGTCGTCCCGGACAAATACCGATGTGGTCGTTACAGAAAACGGCCGTGTAGGTAGTGCCAGGCTTCGAACACTCTTAAACGTTATCAATAACATTCCGCGACAATATTGTTTCGATATTTATCAGTTATCTATTCCGTGATTTTACATTTTAACGGTCAACCTTTTAAATTTATTCTATTCTGTGATACTTATCATAATAAGCTAATTATTAAATCGAAAATTGATTTATAAATAATTTACCTATTTACAAAAACATAATTTTTCGTGGGTATGGTCATACTGATTTTCCTCCAGAAAGATGGCGAAATCGTTTATCAAATTTACCTATACTTTTCACATAATTCATTATCAGTGTCCATTCTGATTAATCTATTCTGCGGTAGTGTACCCCATCTACGTTCCAATGATATACGAAACGTCTCGGTGTATCTGAATTGCCTGTCCGGAGCGCCGCGTTAACCGTGTCCGACGGCGAACATTATTTCCGATAATATTCGTGCGAACGTTATCGAACAAAAGAAAACCTGACCGTCGATTCGCCGCGTAATCGATTAGTTCCATTTACCTATGCACGGTGGACACGATCGCGCCGACTAAAACTCCGTTATTTTCGGGAACAGTTGGACGGGTCGTTTTCGCGCGACAATTTCGTCGTCACTCGCCAACTAGGATCTCGTTAATCTGAACGGGATTTCGGGAGAACAGGGTCGTTCGGATTACCTATGATTTACAAAAAAATTAATCACGCGCAATTTTCTCGCGATTTAAACTTATTTTTTTATCCGTAACCGAAAAAGACGACGAGTACGGTAACGACTACGATTAATCGACTTCGGGGTTAAGTTAGAAAACTTTACCCGCAATTTGAACGTTACGCGCGTCCGTTTGAACGAAATAATATCGACGCGTAACGATCACCGTGTTGATACGCAACCGACAAACCTAATCGGAGTATTTAAACGACGCGCCGTCGGGATTATTTTAATTACTATTATCGCCCGGTCTGCGGAAAATGCGTCCCTAAATATTATATTGGCGCGATAATTCTCGAGCCCGTTCGGATTGCCGTGTCTTTTCGGATACGCCCGTGATCAACGAGACGGTGTATACGGACGCCGGTGTTCTAGAAAACGAACGTCGCCATGTCCAACGTATTCCCGATACCGTCGCCATTAATCGGGTTTTGTTTCGCGCGCGCTGAAAACCGAAACATTTCGCCCGGCGCGCGCCGTTAATCGTACGGAGGAGCGATTGACCTATTTTCGCGGTCTCGGATACGCCCGAGCGGAATATAAGCCCAGTCCGCTCCACAGTTCCGATGTACGACGGGACGGTCGAGTTTATTGTGTTACGTACGCGCCGCGGTTATATCGCCCGAGTCGTCGCGGTGGCGACGGGGCCGTGTGGGCTGGGGGATGGAAGCCTAAAGAACGAACGACGGAATCGTAACGGCGTGTACGCGATTTCTTCGGGAAAATATATAATATTTTCTTCGACGCGAATCCGGAAAACCCGCTAGGAGGCGACGAGGGGAGACGGGACTATAAATCTTCGCTCGAGTATATGTTTTGACGCGCGTATATAAATATGTGCGCGCCCGCGACGAAGACGATTATTTCCGAAATATCGTATACACCCGACTGACGTAGATTTTTCGCGTCGGCCGCCGTTTCGTATATCGAGGAATTGTAGTTAATTTCGCCGGAATCGGAAGTGGCCGCCGTCGCGCCAGTTTCAAAAAACGAGGGCGTACCATCCGAAACGAAATCGTTTTATGTCGAGAAAACAAAAGACGCTACGATCGTCGGTACAATAATATTCGAATGACGTGCGCGCGCCTATAATATATATATATATATATTAGTGGCTTCGAAGAACGTTTCGACGAGAGAGTGTTCGGAATATTTTTTAAACGTTCTATTTTTATGGTTTATAAAAAAAAAAAAAAAAAAACACGAAAAAACCCTCGGGACAAACACTCGACGCGCGCCTTCGTCGAATATTCTTTTTGTATAGCGCTTATGGTTTTATTGCGCCTAACAAATAACGCGGGAACACTTTATAAAAAAAACTATTCGAAATACACTTTGAGTATTCGTTTTACGCGGTCCCTCGTTACGACACGACATTTCGGGTTAAGTATCAATTTTTTTTTATCACCAACGCGACTTTGCGAAGAGCGCAAACAGACGGAGTGGCGGCGGCATTTTCGTTTGCATTTACCTAATCCAACCCTACGGTCTCGATCGGTACGGGCTGCTGCTAGGCAAAGCGAATTTACACGTAAAACGTCTCCGAACGACGTTCAACGTGTTTGTTCGGACCAATCCGTAACATTCGTCGGCCGTCATTTCGTTTCGCGGCAAACGTTCGTGTCCAAATTATTTACGTATCCATAAACTCGCGAAATTCGTTCGTTCGTCGATCCGGGCGCGTGCGTGTATGTACCGTTGTGTGCTGGACGTGTAACGATTGTTGCGCCGTCGTGTACACGACGGAGCTCATCTCGGAATTTCGAAATCGTCCGCGCTTACATATATACATATATGTTTAATGTGTAACACTCGTCGTGAACTGTACTTAGAAACCGTTTTCCAATGTGTTTGGTTATCGAGTGGTGCGTGCGGGGGGGGGGGGGGGGGGGGGGGGGGGGGGGGGGGGGGTTAGAAACATTTTCGGTCCACAAGTGTCGCAAAAACGTACCGACGATTTTGGCGAAATTACGGCCAGGAATGCGTGTTGACTCACGTGTTTATATTTTATAGAAGAGAAAAACTTTCCGTCATATTACTATGCGTGCGCGCACACACACACACACACACACATGCGCGCTCGCGTTCATGATTCTCCGTCATTGTCTTCGGGCCGCCGAAAAATCCACTCGCCCCGCCCGGACTGTGACCTAAAACATGGAAACTAGAGAAATCAATACTGGCGAGGAAAACAGAAAAACGTGTAATGTAGTCTCTTCGTTAAATAAACGGCTCGCGAAACCCGACGCAGCCACCGCCGAGGCGTATCGGATATAACAAGTCCGCGGTAATCGACCGTGGTTATTACCGGTATTGTTATTGCGCCGTTATTATAGCGTCTTTGGAATTACGTTCGAATGGCTGAATACATATATATATATGGCTATATACCGTACGTATAGTTTTCTAGTGAACACGGAACTCGACCGGATCGTCACGACGACGTTTATGTCCGGACGTGAGACGATTCCGAATCGTACACATTGTCGCGGGGGTTTTCTTTAAACTCGATCGAATTTCGAACTCGTAAACGATTCCGGCGGCGATGCCCGTTTTTCGGCACGGCAAAATATGCAATTCTCCCGGCTCTATACGCGCGTCTCCGACGTAGTGTGCGTTCAATTCGGTCGTTCGCGACGCGCTAATTTCCCAATAAGGAACTCCCCGCGGCGTTGTATACATTTTAATTATTACCCGGTTATTCGAAAATATCGACGGCTATCGCGTTTCCGACAATATATATACGTACGAACATGACCATACGACTGCCGCGGACTACGTAGACGTTAGATCATCAACCGACGACGGATCGGTGTTGTTTTTACGAATTTCGTCGTCGTTTTTGTAAGTATCATTTGTGGAAACGTTCCGCGCTTTCATTACGGTTTCGTGCGCACTAGCGTGCACGTTGTCGGAACGATTTATACGACCGGTGCGCGTTTTTCTCGTTTCTGGGCGACAGTAAAAAGTGTCCTCTACTCGTCCGGCGGAAACAATTCGTCGCCGCGCTCCTCCGTACGGCCGTTTCTCGAACGAATCCGATTTACGCCGGAATCCGACGAGTCCGTTAGCGGCGCGTCTTAAACGATCATCGTCGTGTGCAATGCCGACTGGCGACTTTTTAGTTCACCCGCGAGCGTAGGTCGTTATTATTTACCCGAACGTGAGGAGTAGGGGAAACGGCCGTATTCGGAGACAAGTGCGCCCGGTTCGGGTCGACCGCGTGGAAAGCGGCCCGAAAAAATCCGTCGGCTTTTCGGCGCAAACTAGATTTTCTTTTTTCCGTAGACAGTTATTTTTTCTCGGGTCGACGGACGATAAGCCATTTTTTCGCGCCGAAAACGGTTTTCGCGCGTTTGGCTTGGGGGTTACGCGCGCGGTTCAAAGCGTTCAATTTTCGACGCGCACTTACGTTCGTTAATTGACGAAAATCCCGTTAACCGTTCCGCGCGTCCGGATGGACGACGAATTACCGCTATGTCACCGGTGTCACGAAAACTCGTGGTGTTGGCGGGGCGTGATGTGTGTGTGTGTGTGTGTGTTCTTTGTGACAAGCCCACGTGGTTTGTCGACGTGGCCGCCTCGAGAGTACACGAAAAAATCGCGAATTAAAAACGGACGAAAATTGCGCGCACGGAACCGGCCTAAGCGAAACAAACACGTGTCTAGGCGTTCCGGCGTTTCGCGCGCGCGCGCACGATGATTAATGGTTTCGGGCCGCCTACGGCGCGGAATACAAACGATACGAAAATAATTAGACGACGCTCGGCGCGCATTTTTTCACGTCCGGCGCAACAATAGCGGCGCTCACATTTCGTGCGCCCCGCGAATCGGTTTACCGGTACATTTTCGTCCACTTATCTACTACGTACCGAAACGAACCCGAAATAACTTTTCGCGCGCACGTTGCGCGGCCGCTGGATTGCACGCTTCCATTTCCCTAACCGTTTAGTGTCGCCGACGACGGCGGTGTCGCTGTTGTTACACGCCGCGATACTATTTCGAAAATATCGTTTCGACCAATTACCGGGGAAACGTCACCGAATTAGTGGCTCGCGGGCGAACTCTAAAAGCTTCCCCGACCGCGTCGGTATATTACAACCCATCCCACTCCGTTTCGGGCGACCATCCATTTTTCGAGAAAGGTCCTCGAGCGCCACGAGAAAAATTATTTTTGACGGCTGCCTCCGGCGCCGAGCAATTCCCCCTTCCCGCCCCCACCGGTAACGCGTGTTATATTTATTTCGCGTGTCCCGCCGGTTCGAGGTAATGTACAAGCGCAGCGCATATTTGAAGTAACCCCGTCCGGAAACTTTCGGGGCCGCACTTATACGCGCGTACAGCTCTCTTATATTCGGTGTCCCTCCCGAACGCCTTCCTCGGCCGACGGGTGAATGGAAGTTGACAGTTCGAATTGCCCCGGACATGACGATGATAAATTCCGAGGGATTGTCATCAACGACGACAATGCGGCGGCGGCGGCGGCGGCGGACGTCCCGCAATCCTCTACCACCCCTCGGGTACTTCTTATACATATATATATATATATACGAACACGACGTGTTTTATTGCGGTATTAGTGGACGCGCGCGACGTATATTAAGGGATTTAAGTAATTTTTCATTTCGTATATACTATATATAGGGTATTTATAAAAGTTCTCCGGGATGTTCGAGCCGAGTACGTTAGATTAAAACCTCAAACACGGTACAAACTGATTACGTGGTTTCGATGGTAACGAATTGATTTTAACAATTAAACGGATATCATCTAATACGTTCCGTGTCCGGCGTCCAAACGATTAACGGCTTCGTTCGCCGTCACGTTTCGGCCGTACCGTCGGTGACGGCGATTCGTCGGCTCGTTACATCCCGGCCACGTTTTTCGTAGGCGAACGTGTCGCCCGAACTTTTTGGAGGCAACCTAACCGTCGCGCGGGTCTGTTGCCGTCCGATCCGGCCACGGTCAAATCGATTGTCCGAGCGCGTCTCGTTGACGCGAACCGAAGCGGGTTAAAACTCCTCGGTAAAAACGTCCAATCGATCGGGCCGTGTCGCGACGGACGTCACCGTTGACGGCCTTTTCGTTCATTATTAACTATGGACTACGCGGCGGTGACCCCTAAGCGTTGCGTCCCGAACCTTCGCTGAGAAAATACACTCGTGCCACCGATTCACGAACTTCGATTATCCAACGACGGTCGTTCGCCACGAGTTTGTTGTTTCAATAACCCCGGAGTCGTTTTTATGCGCACCCTGTAGTTGCGAACGAATTAAGTCGGTCCTTGTTTGTCTACCTAACCGTACACTCTACCGGGATAAGACGCTCGATCTCGTCCGGTAATAGCGCGTTCGATAATAGAGCCACCCAAAAAACAACGAAACCGCGACCAGTGGTAACCAGTGAAACCGCTACACACGGGACGACAGCCAGCGACCGAGACTCGGCGTGTTAGATATAATTCGTTTTTCACCTTTTTTTTTTTTTGTCGGACCGACACAACCGCCATCGTTCGTCGGTTAGCTCGCGGTCGCGTTTTATTAGTTTCGTCTTCAGCGGGATTTGTGAACGTTAACCGTCGGTACATTTAGTAAAACGTATTCGCAAAACACCTCGAACAATACGGTCGTCCCTCCCATGAAAACCGTCACTCGTTCGACAATCCTCAAATAACGTCCGTGTTCGTAGTAGTAGGTTTATCGTCCGCCGTGCGCGATAAATATTATGGAAATTTTTTCCTCAATTGTAAATTGTATTATTATTACATTGTACATATATGAATACGTTAAAATTTACAAACGAGAACGAATATCAAGTTTACGATTTTTTGTTTCTAGTTGATTTTAACAGGCTCTTAAATGTTATGAATAATAAGCGGCCATTTCTTCGGAGGAAAATAATATCGACAATATTCCGCGATAACATTTAAGAGTGTCCAGAGCCTGGCGTTACGCTGTCGGTGTCACGAAACGCGTTATCAATTTTCAATTACCGAATTTCTTTGGCCACGCCGAAAAGGCGTTTCGATTTTACGACAGTCGTGCGCCACCACCGTGTACGATAAATAACGACGCCGGTTTCTGATCGGAGCGTCGTCGTCCAAAACGAGAATTTCCGTTATCGCGAATGTTTTCGTTAATGGTTTATTGAACGCCGGGACCGTAGAATGTCAAATACGCGCGTAACCGACGAACGATTTTATTCGCGCATTACAGTAACCGTTCGGACCGTTTCGTTCTGAAAAAAAAAAATGAAAGAAACGTGAATTCTACCGGCCGGTGGTTATGTACTAGCACCTATCATCTGGCGTTTGAACGCCATACGAATTCGACGATTTTCGGCGTTCTCCACGCCCGTCGGAGTTATTTCTTCGTGAATTACGCTGGTGCGTCAACGAAATCGTCGAAACCGTGTTTAGTACGCGCGCAATTCGTTATCGTATACTTACCGGAGTTGGTCAGACAGGTTTTAACCACAACGCGTAGTGCGGCGGGTACGTTACACGAACTATAATTCGAATCGTCGGTTAACGCGCGCGCGTTGTTATTTCCGTTATTTCGCGAAAATAGTAAAACGAACGGCGAAATCTAACCGTAAAACGCTCACACACTCCTCGTGTGTGGTTGTTGTTAGCTTTCGGTCGGATCGCCAGTTCGTTTCCGAAATCGTTGTCGAATATTATTCAAATCGCGCGTGCGCGGGCGCTATGACGTGCGCGACCTTTCCCCCCCCCGTATTCCGTAGCGTGTACGGCGTTCCGAAAATTGCCCACCGTCCCTTTACCCGCGCCCGTATTGATATCGATCGGAACTCTATAAAAACGATCGATACTTTTAATATTCTCCCCCCCTCACCATCTCCCACTCGCGATAGTTTTCAAGGCGAGTACGCTCGTGTTTATCGCGTGCACGGGGCGCGTACCCTGTGTATCGTCGACGGCGGTGTGTCGTCGAGAACGTATCAGATTTGATTTGTCCCTGGCCTACGGAAACGTCGTCGTTGGGTATACACGCGCGCGTTTATCGGATGATACGTCGCTCCGGCCCCGGCTGGTAGTCAAGTTTTACTTTTGGGGCGCTTTCGAAACACTATCGTTTGTTATTGGGCTTTTCGAACGACGCCCAACGCGTCGTACGGTTCTCGTATTCGAACGATGAGTTGGATGGCGAACGAAACAACCGTGCACGCGCGATGGTGGTGACGATTTTTCGAAAACGAAACGACACACGGGGTTCGAGTATATCGCGAAATTCGTTACGTCGCCGATACGTTAGTTTCGCGCACACGGTCTCCAGCGACCATCATTCGGTTTTCGGGAGACCGGTTCGATCGGGAACAAACACCGTACTTCACCGTTGGCCGCCATTCGCGATTTACACGTATATTTATCGACTAGATGACGGCGATCTCCGTACGTATATTAATAGCACGGGCACGTGTACCGTTGGCCAATCGAAAACGGCCCACGCAATCAAGAAAGGCGCGGAGCTAGGCAACCACCCAAACCCTAAATGTCTAGTCCCAGACAGTCGACTAAAGTACGCCGCGAAAGAACCGGAATACGAGAAATAGGTATGCTTTTACGGCCCTAAACATCGTGTTCGTCAACCGGATATTTCCAGGTTACACTACTATACCGTCGGCCGGGTGTAAACGGTTTATTTTTACGAACACTTCGAAGTAGACTGTTACGAACGACTCGTTCATTCGCAACGCGTGTTGTCCGAATTGCGTTTTATAATTTCGAATCACACGAAAAACGTTCCCGGGAAATAATTCGCGCGCGCGGTTTCGTGTGTGTGTGAAGGAGGTGGTGTTTATATTTGGATTCCGTTACGCTATTCGTGTACGTCGTAAACACAAGCTTCGGATAATAAAAACCGGTTGTGTGTGGAAGGTAAATTCAATATTGCTCGGAAATTTGGAACGGCCGAAACCGTTCCTTTAATAAAATTCGTCCGTTTCGTTTTTCGCTCGTCGAAAATTACGAACGTCTCGGCGTCGGTTTTAGTTTCATATCGGAAATTCGCCGAACGATTTTCGACGCGTTTTTTACGTTGGCCGCCGTGAAACGTCGTTGGCGCGCCGAGCATTTCGTTACACGGTCGACGTTTAATAATTACGTGTACTACGGCGCAATCGCGGCTTTTCGTATTCACGAACGACTACGAATGTTGTTCGCGTCCTAACGAAAAACGTTTATTAAATAATTCCTTTCCGTGGCGCCCTGCGATTTTCCGAGTCAACCGTACTACGCGCAGACGAATACAGGATTTTCTCCTAACGCGAACGTAGTTTTTCGCTGCACGCCCGTCTCGGTATATTACGAACACCCACCGCGGTCATTCTGGGACGCTATGAGCACCTACGCGCCAACGGTGTATATATGTAATAATAACGATTCGCGCGTACCGACGTTAGTTATGTACCTCGCCGGCCGTAAAGGGTCGATAATATTACGGGAATTATTATATCGTATGTTCGTCGTCCGTTGGCGCAATTTACACGCGCGTATTGGATTCTATTGTATTATCGGCGCGTTAATCGAGTCACGTTAATCGGAAGGAAGGAAAACCAGGTTTACTGCCTTCCCCCCGAATGATAAATGATCGAATATCTACGTACGTCGCACACTCGCGATGCACACGCCCCGCGCCGTTCAGAATATCTATCGCTCCGAGTACCGCGAAATTACGCTTAATTTAACGCCCGGACGAACTTACGTCCGCGTATATCCGTCTGTGCGTTCGATTCGTGTACGCGCACAATATTATCGCACGTTCGCACCCGCGTGTGCTTCTCCGTCATATTGATCGATCCATATGTACGTATGCAATAGATCGCGTCGTATTACGTCCTCGGACGGACGCGGTTACGGTCTCTCGTTTACAACGACGATAATAATAGTACGCGTCAACGGTTGTTCCGCGAGTAGTGTTTCACGTTTTCGCGGCCCAAAAGCGAAAACGAATTGGATAAGTTCGACGGGTTACAAATTATAAACGACGCGTGCGCAGTCGTGTACGTTCGCGACGTATTCGTCGATAGCTCGACCGGTCGCACGTTTTGTTACCAAATTGCATTTCCGCCGGAACGCGTCGTAATTCGTTTATCGTTATTTCGTTTCGTCCCGGCGTATAGTTTGTACGCGTCCCGTCCACCGCCACTACTGTACTCGTACCCGAACGAAATGTCGGTGTAAAGAGTTCCGAGACAATTTAAACCCGCGATCCGTTGTTCCCCTAATACGATATGTTACGCGCGTAAGAGGAACGGTTTCCGTGGTTAAAACGCGTCTCGTTTTGAAGCTTCGTCGTTGTGGTAGAGTGAAAAACGCGGTCAAGAGCTAAAATAGTAGCGGTACGTCGGTGGGGCGATAGGAAAGTAAGTGGCGGGCGGGTGTATTTCGCAATCAAGGCGACTATCGTAAATATTATAACACGATAAACTCGTTAACGTAACCGTCGGTGGCTATACGGTACTCGTACGGCGGGATTTCAACGATAAACCGAACGGCCGGTGGTCGCGTTAAATTCTCCTACACGGATCGTTCGTTTTCGTATTTTCGTACGGGCGACGGTATCCGTCCATAACGTACGTGTTCACCGTATATATTATATTACGTTGGCCGTATCGGTATTAGAACCAGCGTTGATGGCTTAGGTTAGGCACCGGTCGGGGGTGTTGTTTTAAAATTCCGTCGGCCAACGAACCGTTACGGAAGCCAATTACGTTGTTTATATATTACGATTCCGTTGGCGAAAACGTCGTATAAATTATCGCACGCCGCCGTATCGCCCGGAACCGCGGCGGTCGTAATTTCCGAGTAACCCTATCGAACGCGCGTGGTGTGTGTGTGTATACATATAGGGACCGATTCGTTTTAGGGGTTTTTTTTTTTCGAAAGAAAACGAAATACGCGACAAATTGAAAACGCGCGGTCCCGTTAATAATTTATCGATCGTAATTAAAACGATAAAAATATATCTAATTACGTACGCTTTACGAAACGACCGATACCGATACGGGCGAGACTGCGGCGTAACGTTATCGATCCGGCGGCGGTAACATTCTCGAGTTCAACGACGGATGTTTCTGCGCCTACGAATCGTCCGTTCATTTGACCGTATCGTTTTGGGGATCGCTCGTCATTCTATATATTTCGGCGAGTTCCGACGTTACGCGGGTCAGATCACGTTTCCGCCATTGGTAAATACGCGCGATCCCTAAATACTCGCCGGCGGGACCATCGCGACGTTCCGTCGTTATTACGGTTCGGGACGGCGATCGTTTTTTTCGTTTAACGCGCTCGACAACGGACCGGCCCCGTTTCAAATCTCGTTATAATAATAACGCCGTCGTCCGTCGGCGGCGGTGGCGAAATAGCGCGAACGCTCTTATAGCCGACCGGTTGGACGGCGCAACCCAGAACGCCCGCGATACAACCCAAAATTTCACCAATTTCAGTTATACTCGAAAAACCGTTTTACCGGGACATATTTGCTACGACGACCGGCGTCAAATTCGTATTCGATTCTGTTCAATACGCAGTCGGGTCGTATTATACACTTTTCGAAGTGATCGAAGTGATTCTCCGCGAAAGTCGGCCGGATAAGCCGTTTGGTCGGTTTGTACTTTTGGACCGTGTTCGGTAGTCGTTCCGCAATTGCGAATAACACTGTAGAATATACGCGATAATATTATTACTAGATATAACGTTGAAATTCCTCGAGTAGTATGGCGAATAATAGTCGCCGTTTCGTCGTGTCCCGTTCGACGCGTAAGGATATTTGTGCGCGTGTTTTCTTCAACGGAAAGTTCTACCGACGATTCGTTCGAACATGGTGGTTGAGCCCTCTCGCGGGACGTTGAATATGGCGCGATATTTAGCTTTTCGACGACGAAAATTTATCGCGAATTCAGAAAAAAAAAAAAACGTACGAGTCGGACGTTAACACAATTTCGGTCACGCGTTCGGAATGATTACGTCGAACAGGAATTTAGCCGATTATCGGGTAAACGTAAAACGGCGTTTTCGTTCAGTATTTGGCGAACGTATTAATCGCGTGTTTTCCGTCGAAAACGGACGACGATTAATAATCGTTTCGTACTTTCGACGAAAAAAAAATCGACGCCGATATGAACGTATTCGCTCGTGTTTTTTTTTTCGTCGTTTTTAGTCGATATTCGAAACGAATTATAGGTACTGTTCGGAAGCGTTCCGTGGACACTAAAATAACTATACGCGTGGTTCGTAGGCGCGACGGTTTTTTAATTTTCATAAATCGTGTACGGCGTCCGATATAATTTTGATTAATGACGAGGCAAATTATCGCGGGCCGTTGAAAAAGGCGAATTAGAACGTTTCGTCTCTCGATAGAACACATTTGTAGTTCCTCTTCGTATTATTCGCTTAATCGCCGCGTAACGCTTTATGCGAATTACGCTATTCGTCGAATCCGGCACGTAATCGATTCCATAATTTACGTTCAATTAGTAAATATAATAGCCACCCACGTGGGTTCGTCGTAGCGTGTGTGCCGCGTTATAGAGAGCGTATCGCGTGTTCGGCGTTTGTGTTACGGCGACTAAACGCTCATTTGTGGACAAATCGGTTTTTTTTTTATCGGCCGGCGGCGCGCGAAAATATTTTTCGAAAACCGCCCCCCCCCCACCACCTGAATCGAAACTGTATTTTCGGGTTCGAATATTCGGCGGTGGATTCGTTTTAACGTCCGTCACGTGCCACTTATTCCGTAGATTGGGCCGTTCCGTTTTTGTCGGTAAACAAATGCCCTCCTCGTCCATTAAAATTACAAATCGATTTGTACGTGTGTGTCCCGTCCAAAGTCGTTTACGTTTAATTAAACAGGAAATTTAATAGCGGTACTTATTATCGCTTTTAAACTAATATTTAACGAGTTTTTAATCCGTTTCTCGAATCGGTCGTCTTTATAGCGAGTATCGTAAACCGAATTATCATTTTCGGTTTCATTATATATATATATATATATATATATATATATATATATATATAGCCGCGATACTTTTATTAGTTTTTTTTTATATCAAAGTACGTAATTTATTACGTCTCGAAACGAAAAGACGTCGAATCTATTTCGTCGAGATCTAAAATCGTTTTTATTACGTACGTTATCATATTAGACGGCGTCCCGAGTAGGCAATCGGCTCGTAAGTTTTTTATTATTATTTCGTCGGTGGTCGGCGGGCCGGGTGGTGATATGTATTCGTTATTTCGTTTTCCGAAACGTATTTTCATTTTTGTAAATATCGCGCGCGTATTCCTTTCCCCCTCCGTAACGGGGTCGCGTTTCTATAAAACGACTCGTTTAATAATAACAGCAACCGTCTGATCGCGCGTTACGTAGAGAACGGCGCTATCACAGTCCCTTTCGAATTTTGTAATCGACGTTGTTTTCTTATTTTTCGTGAAACTACCACCGCGGTTCGGTTTACCGAATTACCGTAATAGTTTTGACTAGATTCCGTCTAGCGAAATACGTCCCGTTATTCGGATTTAAACGGAACGTAGTAACGTGTCCGATTCTATTCAAATCGATATCGGGACAATTCGTAAATAAACGTTTTATCGTAACACGGACGACGTCGTCGATTTTTATCGGAGCAAACGAAACAATACGTCGGTCGGCCGTTATTTATTATAAGCGTTATTAATCATAAACGTCACGCGGTGGTGGCGGGGGGAGGGGAGCGCGTTTTATACACGATAACCGAATAACGCGACGACAAAAATAAAAAGGCGAATCCGATCGAGTTTTAAATAAAATTGTCGATAGTATTTTTTTTTGGGGGGAGGGTTAAATGATAACCATTTTCGGTCGTCCTACGGTTCGTGAATTTCGCGGTAACGTTAAAACGAATACGATTAAACGAATTTATAACTTACGATAATTTTAAGAGTTATAAGCCGAACGACGGGCTTCTAATTTATCGCAATTTCCGCGAGACCGAAAAAATAATTAAAATTGTATTTGATTTTTAAACGGACGCTCGGGAGTTTTCATAAATTACCGTTATGCTCCTTATTGGACACGACCTACGCGACTTAGCGAATTCCGTTTAAACTTTCTTAATAATTACTCGGTAATTAGTCGTTTTTTCTTCCGGGACGCTCGAGTAAACTTTAAAAATACGGCGGCCCTCTCTCGTTTCAGCTGACTCGTTCCAGCCATTGTTTGTGTTCCGGAATAGCGACCGTACCGCGGTTGTCCGGTGCAATTTCGTAAGTACGACGTAAAAAAACGTCGCCCGAAAAAGCGTTTCGAACAATTACGGTTTCAGCGGGAACGGTTTTCGGATTAAGCGAAACGCGCTCCTCTATCCCGTATTCTACGCGGAACATGTTTTTAGGAGGTATATTTGGACGTCTAGAAACGTCGTGATAGTACGTGACGACGACTGGGTCGTACGCGCACCAACGCGTATAAGGGAGTTCTTTATCGCCGTCAAAGGGATGGTTCGGCCACAGGGATTCAAGTTTCGCCGGCTAATTAGAATAGTGTACCGAAAGAACGGCGGCGACGGAATTTCCCTTTGACATTGTCACAAAGTTTTAGTACGCCACTAATCAGGCAGCGCCGTTGCCCGAAAATAAAGTCGAATAGTTAAACACGCGCTCCGGGAAAACCTCGGCGAAGACCGTCGCGTCGAGTTTTATTATTCGGTTTGTACGAAACTGTTTAGCTGCATTACAGCGACGGCTCCGTGAACTACGACGGGGTAATCGAATTTTACGAGCGTTAGGCGTCGCCGAGTTATTTTTCGTTCGGTAATTGTATTCCGAGTTCACGTACGTATAACCGTTTGTCGATACGTAACGGATGGAACGAAACGTTAGTTATTTAAATTGGAGCAAAACGCGTACAAATTGCACGTGTCGTGCGACCTTTTTGCAACGTATAATTTATTATATATATTACGTCGTAACGTATTTAACGCGTTTCATTTTCGGCGCAAATTCTTTTAAGAGAGACTTTTGTTATATATATATATATATGTATATTATTCGAGGTCAAACTGTTCGTAAAAATCAATAATTTGTCGTGTTTGAAAACCTGTAGAGTTTTAATTTGCCTCGAAACGGTACTCAAATATCGAAATTCCGCCGCCTTTAGACGTTTTCGAAAACGTTTTTCCGCGTTTAAGATATTTCGTCGCGACATCGCCGTTATACTTACGCGTTGACGATTAACGTGTACGTGCGCGATTTTTTTTTTTGATAACCCATTTTTCGTTTCGCGACAACGGATCCGAATGTCTTCTAGTATTTTATAACGGCCGTAACGTGGCTGTTATTAAAGCTACGCGAATATACGTTCAAAAAAATGACGAGCCGGCGATTTCACGCGTTTAACGTCCTTTCGTCGCAGCTCTCCGAATCCGTTTATGATCCCGCGGCAAAATGTAACGATCATAATTTTACGCGTTGCGCGGATATCGACGTTTGTTTTAAACTTCTAAACCGCTAGACCGCTATACACGAGGTGTGCGCAAAAAGTAACGTAAAAAAAATTTCGCGGGTTTTCGGGGAGTGTCCGATTGGTAAATGTTTTGTTTTCACCGCGTCGGCGCATATGCCCCCCAGTGTACGATTTCGGCCGTATTCGTTGTTTGCTTTTTAAGTGGCAGCCGCGCTAACGTTAGACGCTTGTTTTGTGCTCGGCGATTTTCGTTCGTACAAAAAAAAATGGTAACGGATCGAGGTATTTGTAAAACGACGGCCCTCTAAGGTTCTCCGTTTATTTTTGGAAATAAAAATTTCGTATGGTAGAAACTATGGTTTTTCTAGACACTCGTCATTATACCGATATTACGATGTTAACCGCTACGTTTTTTTTTCGGGAAAGTATAATTTATACATTTTACGATTTGAAACCGATAGACGACGGTGGTCCACACTAGAACGTTTCGACAGGCTTTGGACACTCTTAAATGTTATCAATAATATTCCGCGATAATATTGTTTCGATATTTGCCTATTCCGCGATTTTACATTTTAACGGTCAACCTTTTAAATTTATTCTGGTCTGTGATACTTTATTTGAATAAGCGAATTATTAAATCGAAAATCGATTCACGAATAATTTACTTATTTACAAAAACATATTTTTTTTTGTGGCTACGGTCATACCGATTTTCCTCCAGAAAGATGGCGAATTCGTTTATCAGATTTACCTATACTTCTCACATCATTCATTATCAGTGTCCATTCTATTCTGTAATCTCGACGTCGTTATTCGTAACCGCGTGTTTGTCGCGTAAAAACCGTTTCGACGACAATCCAATTCGGTTGCCGTTTTGCCGCGACCGTGGTGGATTTATAAACGTATAAATAATGGTTTAGCGTGACTCGTGTCTGTCGACAGTTTTTTCGTCGAGCGGTTAACATTTTACGGTAAAATTCCTCGTTGTTTTCGCGTAATTTTTTTATGCGCGACACAATTCGAAGCTTAAAATAACAATTGGGGGGGTTCGACATTTGCCGGTTTTTTTCGTTTTACGTTCTGCCCACAAGTTTAGGATTGATTTTTATAGTGCTACCGCGACGTATCCCTGTTAATTAAAATTTCAATATCGTCGGAACTCGATACGAATAGAAAAAGCCGTTTTAAACGTACTGCCAATTGTTTTTTACCCGAGTACGTTCTACGAACATTTCCCGTTACACGGGACGTTACAATTACGCCATTTCACCCGCGATTAATATTACTTTAATTATTTCGATATTCGCCGAACTGTTTTACTTCGATTACAATTCTATCGCCCGTCTATTTAGTAATAATTATTAAAAACGATCGATCGCTTTATAAAACGATAATAACGACGCCGGGACGTTTTTCGAAAATACTATCGTACCGTCGTTTGTAATACAAGTCATGTTTATTTTTAAAACGCGATACATTTTCGACGATTCTTTGGCGGCGTTTGTGTTCAACGATAAACACGGAACCGTTATAGGCCGTTATTATTAAATATAACGCTATTTATGGTTTAAAATGTTCGACGATATCTTAAAAATCGGTTCGACGTTTGTGAATTTAACGCGACTACTATATTTACCCGCGTTATTTTTTAACCGAAATAAAAATTTATTACGAAATATTTAACCTTCGGGGTTTTTTTAAATCGCTAATTACCGATCGTAATTAAAACATTGTTATCGTCGAACGTATATATTATATATTATGATCAAAACGCGTATTTATTACTTCGATTATTTCGTAATTTCTGTGTCCGCCGTGATTGATTCCGACTCTTTACGTCAAAAGGTACGCGTGTTTAAAAAAAAAATATATATATATATATATAGTCGCATATGTCGTTCGAAGGAAACGACGAATTCGTTAGAAATTTTTTTCGTTAGAATTCAAAAACGTTGAATTCGGTAGAAGCGTAAACAAACGGTACTCGGATTTCGTTTTCTGCGTGGCGTACACCCGAACATTCCGTCCTAAAATGTGTTCGACGGGTTCCTCGTCGCGTCGTTGATTTGGTATAGCCACGGACTATTCGTTCGGTTTTTTCGATCGCCTTTTGTCGTCCCAGACGTCTCGTGTTCGTCCGATGTGTTCCGTCCCGACCAATTCTAATCGAAACGTAATTGACGATATTCGTTATGGGTTTTATTATCGTTGGTCGGCCGGAAATTGTATTTATCGCGCGGAAAAACGGAACAACGGCGTCGTTTCTTCAGCGGAGCAGGCACACTCCTTCTAAGGGCGCCCAATGGATATGATCGGAATATTAGATACGCCCGGTATTTTTTATGCCCGACGTGGGTCTCTTTTTTTTTTTCTCTCGCTAGGTCCGAGCAAAACACTCGATCGTATATATATATACACACACACAAGAGCTAAGTGATATTGTCGATACGATGACGTCTATATATATACTAGAAGAGGCGTTTTCCGTTTCGAGACCATTAGAGAGACGGATGTTCGCTATATGAAAAACTCTCGCTCGCGTCCGTCGCACTTTTTTCCCGCCGATTGTGTTTATTCCTTACGCGATTTCCCCTTCGCCTATACGTTCTTTATATATATATGCAATTCGAATCTACATTTTACGGAGTATATAATTATACATACACGTTTAAACGCGCGCGCGCGTAGTTGTACAGGAAAATGAGCGTTTCGAATTTAAAACGTTTCCGTCGCTCTAGCTTTTAAAATACCGGCGGAATATTTCGCATCTACCTCGTACGTACACACGAGTTTGTACGCGCGCGTAAATCTTTTGCAAACGGTTTGGTCGCCGAAACCGTAATAAATGTCCCCGTATTTCGATCGTTCGTCTATATACAATTCGTACAGGACGCGTCCCAATTATTTTCGAACGTTTTTCGGTAAAGGCGGCTCACGACGTTTCGTCGATCAATTACGAATTATTAAACTACGCGTAGAGGGGGCATAGTGTGTATCGTTTTCGTTCCCGAAACGCGCTTCGTCGTCACTCGGTAAAACGACAATGGGGCCAAAAATAGACAAACGGTATTGGCGTCGGTATTTCATTTTTAAACCGCCGCGAATTGATAGATACCCGCGAGTGTTTAATCGTTTTCGAATTTCACTCGTCGTATTTCGCGTGTCCCTACATTTTTCTAAATATAAAAAAAAAAAATTACTCGGCATTTATTAAGCGGTAAAAACGTAATATTTTTTTCAAATCTTTTTCCGATTTGCCGTCGAGTTTACGACTTTCCATCCCTTTTGGCTATATCTAATTAACGTCACGCTCGTATTCTTACGGCGGAAAGACAAACGTTTCGGTTAATTGCTGTTACTATTGTCCCGGTCCGGTCGATCGTAGTTTTCTGCGGCACGTCTCCATAGTTCTTCTCCCATTTGTATCGATCGATCTTTCGTGTGTCGCTCTTTTATATAAACGTCCAAGTAGCCCCCTTTTTTTTTCCCACGGTATCGGCAATACCCTCACTGGCCCGGAATGCCTGAAGGCGGCAGTACTTCGGACCAGTGAGTCGCCATCGTTTATTGAAGAAATTTAACATCACAAAAGTCTTACAAAAACGATCATCCTTAAGGGTAGGCGAGCGACGCGAACTATCCCCACGTTGTTTTACCTCGCCCCCCGTAAGGTTAGGTTATAGGTATAATAGATTATATAACCTGCCTAACGTTAACGTTACACTTATCGAACTTCATTCCTACAATTATGTAGCTCTTTCTCCTTCCGCCGTTTAATCATTCGATAAACACTATTGATAATAGCAAGCGTATCGTCAACCGGTCCTCGTGATTCGGACGCGAGTCCTTCTATCGAAACCTCAACAAGTAAGTTATTATTATTTCCGTTATACACGTATGTCGTTTTCGCGGCACGCCGTACAATTGTCCTTAACGAACACGCGTATACAGAATTGGAAGGCCCGGCGTAGACGCGCAGGTCAGGCACGAGTTAGAAGCAGCCGTGGTCCAAGTGGAATTTCTGATGAACGAAGGAGCGTTAATTACGGTTACGGCGGACGATAGTTTACACTTATGGAATTTCAGACAAAAAAGGGCCGACGTCGTTCACAGTTTGAAATTTCAACGAGAAAGGTAAGTGAGAAACTACTATACCAATCGAATACAATTAATACGACGTACTCCCTCGAGTAACACTATACTATTTTGTGCGCGTGCGTATATAGACGAATTAATGACGCGTGACTTTTAATATTTACGTCTTTCAAAAATAATTGTATCGCCGAATAGGGTTTATATAAATAACGTCGGACGATTTTGACCTTTTTTAACGAAAAAAAAAAACCGTATTCGTAAACAAGTCGTATATCGTTATAAATAAACCGAATATACTAAAAAACGTTCAATAAACGTATACGTACGTACGCTTAAAGTATACGTAAAGTATCCGTGCGTTGTAAACAACTCGAGAATATACGAGACGATTTTGTAATTTGCGTATATTTTTCTTTTTCACGACAGAATTACGGTGATACACCTTCCGCTCCGTAGCAAGTGGCTGTACGTGGGATCAGAACGTGGCAACGTGCATTTCGTTAACGTGGAGCTGTTCACCCTTTCCGGATACGTAATTAACTGGAATAAAGCCATCGAAGTGTAAGTACCCTCGATTTATCACTAAGTCCGGTTCCGGGTTCTACGTGGACGACGCGCGCGAAACTTCACGGACGTCGCCTCTAACTTCGTAGCTACCGGCGCGTGATTTCCATTACCGTACCGCGCGCGCCGTCGCGATATAATCGTATAACGGCCTGTCGAAACACAACAATTTGGCTAATTTTCATAAACTACGCTCCGTACACGGGACAATCGTATTCACGAACGTCGTTTATTGACCATCGTGGTGGCGGAGTTTCGTTCGTCGCGCGTTAATGTTGACGTTCCAGACAGTTTGTCGCGCGCGTCCCAAGTAACGTTCGATACGCGATTTTTGGATACTTGTTTCCCCAATGCTTTTAGGGGCAAGTCCCTTTTATTTCGGCGCACCTTCTATTAGCGCTGCGCACTACTCACGGTAGTGAGCTCATGAAGTCACGGGCCGTCAGAATGGACCACCAGCACCGAAAGTACTCATAGTACCCTATTATGGAAACGGGACGACCGATGTCGTTTGGCGCTCGGTCCCTCGCCGGGTGCAGTGGTTTAGTTGTTCCACTATGTCGCGCCTGTCCCACAACCATCGCGTTGCGGCCAGGCACTTTTGGATAGTAGCGAAATATACGTGCGCGTGTATATATATATATGTGTGTGTGTGTGTAATACGCGGCGTACGGTCCGGAGCTCGTAAAGTTTGGACAAAGTTCGGTATGTGGCGCGCGTACCTAACCTCCAGTCGGGCTGTGTGGAAATAAGCGACTTATTGTTCACTTACCGGTGTTATGTACCGTACGTGGTCGCGGGTTACGATTCGTGAGTAGTTTTGGCGCGCGCGTAACGACGTACGAACGTATTTCCGCGTTCTATGTCTTCGATACACCCTGGAAATATACCCGTGGACGGCGACAAGCGCGTACCGTCTCCGGGACGTTGTGTAGGCCCCGGTGAAATGGCAAACGTCGTCCGTCACGTACTCCGGCGCGTCGCCTACAGTTGTCGTTCGTACTTGGACGATTCGGGAACGTATAAAATCGGTACGGATACTCGACGAGATCCGTAGTAAACGCGACGACGAAACGAATCGAGCGTATAACGCGCCCGGTTTACTCCGGTGGAACGTTATCGATTCGTCCGGCGGTGTGTTCGGCTTAAAAAAAAAACTCGAAACGTAGAAGGAAGGGGGGGGGAATTATCGTATTTTTTTAGTCGTTTTTCCCGGTACCGTTTTTTTTCTCGTCGGTTCGTAAAATAGTTTTCCACGAACGCGACGGTTCCAGTTATTCGATCGTCGCGTTGTTTTGCCGGAGAGGAGGGCTGTTCGCCGTTTTCGGTCCCGATCGTAAACGTTAATATTTCGTTGTCGCGTGTTCCCTCGTGACACGGCCGACGCGGTATATATCACGTTACGTATATTATGTTACGCACACACGCCCGTATATTATAAAACAATACGACGGTAATTCCGGGGACTCTAGAGGATTATTGGTTTTTTTTTCGCGCCAAATAAAATACGTTCGGGATACGACCCGTGTGACTCCGTCGTCGTCGTCGTCGTCGTCCGTGCACGTACGCGCTATTATTTCGCATTGTGGCGGCAGCGAGTGTAGCGTACGAGTGCGTTGGCTGAACGACGACGTAATATTCGCGTAATCGTTCGTTCGTTAAATACCCTTTTCTCCCTCCGGGGAGTTCGTTCGTTCGTTATATGTCCCTCTTACCTACACACCTCGGCTATGTATACGCTTTACTCTCGACCAATAAATAACTTTTTCGAACTATCGCGAACACTATACATATAACGCGCGCGTCTGTCGTATGTTCTTCGATATTGTACAGTGTATACCGAACGTTCGCTGCGGAACACGGTTTCGCCGTAAATATATACAACGGCCGCGCCCGTGTCGTCCAAACGTCTTCTTTTCAACATCGGTAGCGCTTCCGTTCGTGACCGTTACCGGTGGCCGTCACGTATTGTATTTTTTTAACTAATTCGAACCGCGGCGGCCGGGAAAAAAGGCGTTTTCCGTCCATCCAAATACGTTCGATTAAATTCGCCGTGACCCGTACGTGTTTTTTTTTTTTTGTCCGATTCGGTAACAATAACGGGACGCGCCATCTATCTATCATATTTTTCGCGTATTTCCGTTCGGCCGAGCAGCATGCTGTTGCCGCTCCTTCGTTATTAACTCCGTCCGAACGCGCGTGACGACCGAGTACGTCTCGTCCGAGGACCCTTTGGAGACGGTTCGCTCGAGGCTACCACGAATTCCGGTAATGTAAAGAGTCCGTCTCGGTCTTTTTGTACGTTTACTCGACGAGCGACGAAGGACGTGGCGGTATTTTATAATTTTTTTTTAACGTTACGTCCGTATCACGAACATTTCAATTTCGAGACGCGTTTTCTGTTCCGTCGTCTTTTCCATTCCGTCGTTTCGCGACGATAACAATAGCCGGTGCACCATCGTAGTGAAACGAACACGCGTGTATAGCCAAACGGAACGAGAACCATCGGCCGAATTACGAGAATTACTCGTCGCGTACAGTGTTCGTCGCGGGGGAGCGGACGACGTTGCCGTCCATTTACGTGCCCGCGGCGGAGTGGTTTCTTTCACTCTTCGTTGGCGTAACGACTGGCTTACCTCGGGGGTGTAACGCGGACCCTTAGAATTTCGCCAAGGCCGTAGCGTGATTACGCGACGCGTCGTGTGTGTTATTGTTGTTCTCGCGGACGCCGCAGCGGGCAGGGCCGCGGTTTTCGCTACAGTTTCGTATTCGTCCCGCGGGATACACGTCGTTGCTTTTTATCTTGCGCGCACTACGTACATATGCAACATGTCCGCGGGCGATCCTCTTCGCCGTACAACGGTCGCGCAATAAAGGATAGCGCGTATGCGCGCCAAGGTTAGGGATCCGAACGGTGGTGTGGTACACGTACGAATCCTCGGCTATTTTTATTATTTCGATTTTTCTACCGTATACGGTTGTAGTAGCGAGTGGGTCCCTCGTGCGCGCCAATAATACGAAATTACAATAGCCGTTTTACGCGTCACGTTTTCGGTAGCGAATATAATAAACGAACGTGTTCGGCACCACGCGTCCGATAGAATTGAAAACGGAATCGTCGAAACGTTCGCCGGTTCGGACGCCGCGGCGATGTCGTTTCGAGCTGACGGAATACCAAAACATCGATCGTAGTAAATCCGGGCCAATGGAATGACGGGCGCATTTTGCCCGGTACCGCGACGAATTTCGTACACGGGTACTACTGTTCAAATGGCCGGCGTCGTTTCCAGCGTCCTATTCCGAAACGGACCGTGTCCCCTCCGGCGTACGAAATGTTTTTTAGACGTTTTAGCCGATTGTCGGTAGCGCCTTACTACACTGCTGCAATTCGACGACGTCCGGCGGAATGGCGGCTGTTCGGCGAACATAACGAGCGAGCTATCAAAATAATTTCGTTAAACGTTTTTTTTTTTCGTTTTTTTACGAATACGCTCGATATTTATCAGCCATTTAGACACCGCGGTAAACGGTAGCCGGAGTCTTTTTAAATCGATTTTAGCGTCGTTTTCGCGTTTATTACGAATGTATTACCGCCCGCGTACTTGCACAAAACGGTCGTTACCTAATTTTCGAATACGAGAATTCACTCGGCCGCCGTCGCCTTTCCACGGCGATATTAACTAACGTTACGTTGAAAATAAAAGCGCGACGTTTCGAATCTCGTTTTATTTTTTACGGTCTGCTGTACAGATATATTACGATGTATAAAAGCTCGAAACCGTGTATTTTATATACGTATAGCGGAAAGGGTCGGAAAGGAAGTCGGTTTGAATTATGTTTTATTATTATTCGTATTTACCTAACCTAAAATGTGTTGAAACGAAAAGGGTTTTTTTTTTGAATACAGCGAAACGCTTTTAAGTTCATTTTACGGACTTTTCCGAGCGTCGTTTTTTTTAAATTTTTAATTAGGATTTAAAAACGATACCGTCACGGCGCCGTCGGCCAACAAAGTGCCGTCGGTATAATAATAATACTACCCGTTACTTGTTATCCGATAATTCGTCTCGTTACCGTGACCGCTATTATTTCGCCCGAAACACGAACCGACGTCGAGAAATATTCGACCATCTCGTCGTCGGTTCCATCCACGAAGCCGATCGGGTTTTACGGCGGCAACGAAAGCGGCGGATTTCGCGGCCCGGTATTCCGAGCCGGCGTTTCATTTATCCGTCGAAAATAAAAAAATTACGTTCCGGCAATCGTCGGCGAACGGCGTCGAAAACGCGCGCGCTCGATAAACGTCAATTGCGTCCAAAACGTTCCTAAAGTTTTGTAGGGGACGGTCGATATTCTCGTCTCTTGTTTCAGTACGCGACGAAAACGGTCGACGAGAGAACACGTTAGCAATCTGACGCGCGAACTATTATTACGCGATCGCGCTTAAGTGGCGAAACGTATATTTGAAATACGTCCGAAACGGAATCTAATAGGTAGCTAACGAACGTGTTTTCGTACGGTGGACGGCGTACATTACAACCGTCGTACGCGTAATTATACTATTCGTATAAACGTCGCGTCTGAATATTTTTTAGAAAATCCGTAAGCGTCTTTCGAGCGCGAAACGTGTTTTTTAAACTAACGTTGATTCGCCAATGGGTTCGAGGTCGTAACGGAATTGTATCTATTCGTTTTACGTTAGGCGATTACGTTACGAAACGAATTAACGCGTTTACGATTTAGTCGAAACGCGTATAGGTCGATTGAACGATAAAATATTACGAATCGATAACATTCTGGTCGCGGCGATACGATTTCGTCCGGAAACCGGCGGCGAAATATTCGTCGAAACGTTACACGGGAAACGAAGCGCGGAAATGTTGGAAAAACGACGTATTCCGTATCAATCGCCGAAACGCGTTCGCGGATACGTTACGTACGTACCTCGGGAACGGGTGTGGTGTACACCGTCGAACGAAATCGCCGATGTTAACGTCGGACGTTCGACGGACACGGTAGACTCTGGACACTTTTAAATGACACTCTTCCGAAAAAAAAAAATGGCCGCTTATTATTATTATAACATTTAAGAGTTAAAACGTAATTGTTATCGATAATAAGCGACCATTTTTTCGGCGGAGTGCCATTTAAGAGTGTCCAGAGCCTAGCAGAACGCGAATTGAATTTCGGGGACACATTTCGCGGACGGGAAAGAAGCTCTCCCGTAAT
Organism: Geopemphigus sp. TES_GeoC_2020; assembly: GCA_025469175.1. Taxonomy (NCBI): domain Eukaryota; kingdom Metazoa; phylum Arthropoda; class Insecta; order Hemiptera; family Aphididae; genus Geopemphigus; species Geopemphigus sp. TES_GeoC_2020. The sequence goes on from JAIPRN010000640.1 coordinate 67,266, forward strand.
TTCGGGAAACGAAAGTTTCTAATATTCTCTCTACGAACGGTAGACGCGCGCGTGTATTATAATACGTACGAAACGTACGGCCGTGTATATGTCACGCCGCGTATGTTTGCTGCGCGCCGGGACTGTGTCGGCGTGTTGTCCCGTTAGCCGCGCGAAATCGTACACGACGCCATTTGTCTTTTATCCGACAATCTCCCCTCTTCCTCCGCCGGGCCGCGGGAATTACACCTCCGGAACCGCCCGGGCGCGTTATTTCTCTCGTTCTTTCTCCGTTTCGGACCACGTGAGAAATGACGGTTTGATAACGCGGCGGCGGCGGCGGCGGGACAGATGGATTTCATTATTTATTCTGTCGCGTACGCGAATAAAAAAAAATTACGTTAAAGGAAAAAGAAACCGTACGGTCGTTTTGTGCTCGGGGATGGACTTTCATTTATTTTTATTTTTACCCCTCGGCCCCGGCAACGTTTTCTCCGGCGAAAGAGATTTTTTTTCTTTACGTACGGTTTTTTTGCGTTTTTCTTTTTCCGCCGCCGTCTCTCACTCCCACGCTATCTTTGTCCCTATCCATTGTGTCTCTTGTTCTTTTTCTCTCAGGAGAGAACGTTATATATATAAATTTTATCGCGTTAAGGTTTCGTCGTTTGGGTTTTATATGATTTTCTTTTTATCGTCGTAATGCGCGATTGCGCGCGACCGTCGAGACGCCCGAGAGAGAGAGAGCGACGACGATTTGTAACGCGCGAGAGCGAATTTAATAGAATTTTTTCTCGCTCTTTTACGATAGCCGTCGCGCGAAATGATCTACGGATGTCCACGAACGATTTTTGGCCAAAGTAAAAACGCCGCACGACCGTCGCGCACTTGGCGGATGTATCTTGTGTCGTAACGAGCGACGTGTAATCCGACAAAAATATACCGAATGGCCGAAGGTTACGATCCGTATAACGTATATATATCTACGTTTGCCCGAAAACATCGGCTTGGTTCGAAACGCGTGATTCGTGTAAACGGTTTTTTGTACGATATCTTCTCTTCCACGTCTTATTCTCGCAGCTATTATGGGGTCGGCCACCTTGGTCCTCCACTTGACTCGATCTACCACATCTACCACACCAGCAGTTCTCCTCATACCACACTCAATCCTGTTCAGTCACTTCTCCTCTTCCTTCCACGCTCAATTCCATAACTGTTTTTACCGCGTCCGAATCTTCTCTCCACATAACGTGACTAAGCGTCTGTTTTCCCTCATTTTGTCCACTTATCGACGTCTATACGTACGATATATATATATATATATAAAATCGGTTATATATAACGATCTAGAGAGAATTATTATCCGACGTAATCGAACGTGAATATCGTTCAAAGGTCGAAACTATCCAACCGATTATCCGAAAAGCAGTCTGGTTTTCGTTAATAAATCGTAAAATCTCCGCGTTGTCCGTATTATAGCGCTTATTACGGTAGAATGTGGAGCGACGTTGTTTGCGGTAGCGCACTTTACACGAGGCGAAAAACGGCGCTCGAAATATTATAATTTTCGTAAACCGATAAAAGGCGGCGGTCTCGTTAATCACGTCGTACGAAGATTAAAACGAAACTAGTTTTATATTTCTCGTCGCAATATATATATATATGTATATCGCCGTCGACGGTATTGTTTCACGCTTGTCGTCTTAATGGCGTCATTTTTCACTATTACGGCGCTTAAGGCGGCTACTTACGTGGCGCGTAATAATTTATTCGTTAACGATTACGCCTGACAAAAAATTGTATCGACAGGTCGGGCGACGAATCAGAAAAAAATATAAGCCACGAACGGGTCGCGGGACACGCGTTTGGAACGAACTCCCTTTCGTATGCGGGGTGGACCCAAGACTTCTCTATTTGTGCGCCAGATATTTAAACTGAACTAAATACGCAGATTCCAAATTTAATGGCCGAGAGCGTTGGCGTCGGAGAGTCACAGTTTCAAACATCTCGGTATGTAACGAGAATAAAGAGCCAGCAGACAAACGGGCGAACGCAAGGAGGTTATGAGAGACGGTGTCAGAGAGGGGGGTAAGAGTTTATACATACAGTATAAGCTTTGATTAACCGGACTAATTGTTGTCGTTAGGCGTTCCGATAATCGAAAATACGGACAATCGAATGTATGAAGAAGAGGGAGAATATAATAGCCTCATGCAGTCTTATAGTGCCGTGAGACAATGAGGTGGAGCCGTAGTGAGGGGGGAGCAGAAGCAGTGTATGGGAGGGAGTAGTTATCGGTCTCCTTCATTCTCTTTCGTAACGTTACATTTTTTCTCGGCTAGGTCACCGCGCTGAACCTAAAGGAAAACTTAGTTCCAATAAACGGACGACGTTTTAAAAACGGTACGGCGTCGAAATCGACACAATCGCGTATGGCGGGTAGAGTGGCGCCGAAAAGAAATATCGCGTTCGCGCTGGTTCGCCGATGGCGACGAACCCAAAATTAACGGGCAACGAAAAAAACGTTACGAACGGCCGTCGAAAACGATTATCGATACAATACGGAAAACGATTCGTTCTAAAACGGTTCGCGTCGTACACTTTTACCGGCCGGCCGGTTTATCAAGGGGTCGGTCTGGAAGTTTAGTGATCGATAGGACGGATGATCATGCTCCCTGCTCGGCCCCCATCTCCGCGCCCGCTTTCTCCACCGCCGCGTTTACAATCAACGTTGTTATACGTCGATAACGGGGCGGGGGAGGCATTTTATAATCTCGTTTTATTGCCGATACTTTACGCGTCGTGCTTTTAGGATCCACGACGTCGTGGGCGTGTATAAGGTACGAAGCGCTAACGGCGCCGAGCGTTAGATATTGAATACCGTCGTAAAAATTCTCGCGTATTTCGTTCGACGATAAGGGAAATGATTTTCGGATGGTGTACATAGTATACCGCGAATACGGCCATGTAGTTGCGACCTTATTTGTCGGGATTGTTTTCCGACCAAGAAATATCGTCGTTTGTGTAGAAAACGCGTTTCAAAACGTAAAATTATCGCCGTCGTTGACCAAAGAACGTGTTTAAATAAAAAATTAACGTACCCCGAAAAACATCGCGATAAAAAAACGCGTTCGTTTCGTTTCTGGTTTCCATATTTAATCGCGTCGTGTTACTTACGCTCGTAAATGAACATTTTACAGCTCGACGACCGTTCTTTATAAATTCCAGAATTTAATAACAATTCCTCTTATTTAACGTTCGAAATAAATAATCGTATAAAGTATATTTTACCGTCGGGGATTATGAAAAGTCTTACGAACGGACGACTTTAATTTCGTCGGACAAATTCGAACGTCGAGCTCTTTTCGAATACCTAACTTTTTTTATATTTTACTAATAATCGTATTTTAATAAGAGTCCCCTTTAAACATTCGTGAACGCAACTCCGATTGTTTCCTCTAGTTTTCTAATTACGTTCTCTTCCGTCGTACGCAATACAATAGCTGTTCGTCGCCGTTTCAATCCGCCGTCGTATTATTTTATTTAACGATTTGTCCGAGCGTTTCGATTATCTCCATACGCTCGCGTTCGAACTCTATTCGTCGATCGTCATTTTTAATTTTTCATCCCGCAAACGCGACGTCACCGTATTATTGTTATTGTCGAATAATATTAAATTCAATTCGGCGTACGCGTCGAGTTATTTACGTTCGGGATACAATTTATATATTAACGCGTTTATTATGTGGCTTGTATTCGCCAGAGTATACCAGCGCGGTATTGTACATACGCTACGCCGGACGAGTTAGCGTGTTTCGAATTCGATAAATATATATTCGACGAATTAATACTAAGGCCGTTGTACTTGAACGAAATCGCGATATTACCGCTAAATTATACACCGGCGTTCGAGAATATGTCGTTTCGGTTTTTCGTCAATATCGTCGGTTTGTCGTTTACGGTCGTGTCGGTTTTATTCGACGAGCCGACGTTGGCGAAAAAACGTCAGATGTTTCACCGACCGGGGAGGGGGGGGGCGGCGTTTTCGATTCGGAATACGATTTTCGCGGCCGTTCTATTTTTTCCGTACCGATCACCGGGACGGATTATCGGAAACGCCGCCGCGGGCTTCAAACGTCGTCGTTCAAACACCGGCCGACGTTTAAAACGTACCCGATTTAAACAATATTTCTTCCTTGTCAGTCACCGCGAACGTGCCCCCCCCCGTATTGCCGTAATATTCAAAACGTTTTTTTTTTTTTTAAAAAAATTTTTCGTTAAAATAAACTCGAGATTCGTCTTTGTGCAACGTTACCGTTCATTAACCCGAGATTATGGTTGTTTAGCGATAAGGTCTGCGTGTCGATAGTCGTACCGACCTAGTCAGTCTCGTTTTGTATGTCGTCCACGATTAAGGTGCCAGTGTATATGTTATATTTCGTCCGGTTTCTTTTATACTCGATCTGTTTTCTCGTGTACGTTTTTTAATAGTAAAGACGGAGTAAACCCGTCAACCATCGTTCCCCGGGACGGGTACCGTGCCCTGGGGGGCTTTCGGTGGACAGGTCCGGTACGTGTGTTGGCGCGATGTCCAATAATATATAACGTTTCTTCCCTCCCCATTTCGTTTTGGTAATGACGACAACGAGGGGCTAGTCTTCGCGTGACCGACTATAGGCCACGGCGGTTGTCGCGTGATTACGACGGAACAAGCCTATGTGCAAGCTTGAGAGTAGTACGATCCGATTCGCCGGCGACGGACAATTTACAGCGGAACGCGTTTCGGCCCGGAATGTCCCCGAACGCGCCCAGTACTTCGGGCCAGCGAGTAAAAAAACGTACGTAATTGAACAATACGATCCGTCGTTAATGAAAAAGGCGAGCTGTCCCGACGTCGTTTTACCGCGTACGCCGAATCTGATTTACGATCATTTTTAAAAACCGACACTCGAGAACTATCGCGTGCCCGGTGACAATCCCCTTTGCATCCATCGTCCTTTACGGAAACTAAGAAGGTATATAAGACGATACTTCTGCCCCGATTTAGCGGCCCCACCGATATGTCCCCGTACACTCATCGCGTTCCTCGTTCTCCGCCCATCCGTGTTATCGTACGCCTTCGCGTTCGTAATTATCCGCCCGAAAATGCCTAGTCGTCCATCGTTCCCTGAATACTTGTCGTCATGTCCCGTTTATTCCAGACTTCGGCCGCGGCGTACATCGGGCGAAGCACGCCTTTGCGCTACGGCAATACCACATTCCATCACAGTTTTTCGTGTTCGTTGCCCCCGATCCAACCGCGGCGGCGAGTACCCTGATTTTCGGCGCCCGTTGTTAGTTCTTCCACTAGTCGAGGCAGAGAGACGTGATTAGGGAAACGTTCTCCGCGCTGTCCATTAACTTTTCTTCACCCTATATGTCTTCCAGTAACATCCTCCTCGTTAAGAGCGTCTTGAGTTTCATACTGGACTCGATGGTTTTATCGCTTAAGTTTTCCTTCGGTTTTTCTTTATTGTATAAACAATACGTTGTATATTTTGTTATCGTAATTGTCGAGCTGTTTGTGACTAAAAGCTTTTAAAAACAAACAAAAAATACGTTTAGCCTAGCCTGACTTCGCGCGTAGCACGGTTATAGTCGCAGCGTTCCGAACGGGCCGTATGGATAGTAAACGCGCTAGATTATTATTCACGCGCGTACGATTTTCGCGCTCGTACGAAAAAAAAAAAAAACCCGGCGCC
>JAIPRN010000641.1:516-72967 GCA_025469175.1 Geopemphigus sp. TES_GeoC_2020
TCCCGGGACCTGGTTCGAATTTATTTTCGTTTTTTTTTTTTTTGAAGAACGTAAAACGATTTCAATATAACTATCGTCGTTATACAAACGGTTTAATAAGGAAATTAAGATAAAGTAATTAATACGGCGATAGAACGTACTTAGGTATGTCGGACACGTTGAGACGCGTACGAGTTTCGCGATAATAATCTACGCAGGTATACACACGCGTACACATACTTATACACGTAAGTACGTAGTTTGTTATGCGCGTTCGTTGTGACACACACTAAATGAGCGAATAGATTAAACGTTATCGTCGCGCACTTATTATTACAGCGTCCGCCGCGAAACGAAATAATGCCCCAATTACGGTCCGCCGGCGCGTACGGATTTGGCGAAGTAGCGTAAACTCCGGCGGCCGTGTCCGTCGAAAGACATCTCCGAACACGGGAGATCAATCTGACTGGGCAGCAAATCGATAATTATCGAAGTTTGTCGCGTTTTTTTCCTGTTGTAACCCTCCCCGTGTCGCCGAACGACACCCGCCGAACTATTTGAAACATCGCGTCCGTCTGAATCAATCAGATTCACATTCAGGTGGGTACTCGAAACGAGTGCGCGTAATAGCCGACGAATATTGTTTCGCCTTACGTAATATAAATAATATATTTCCACCGTATTATACGCGCACCGGTGTAAGCAACAGGATCTAACGTACGGCGTAAAACGTTTCCGCGCCAAATTGTCGCGTCGTCAAAAGTTTTCGACTCGTCGTTTTTACGCTACAGCAAATAATGGGCATCGGGGCACGCTTTCGTTCCACCGTCGTACGACGAGTCGTGCCGTTTTTGGTGTTTCCAATTTCGTTCCGACCGCCGTCGATTGTGTCCGGAAACGGTAATATGGTCCCCGCGTACGTTAGCCATGCCCACCCCACACGCTATTTAACGGCGGCGGGGTGTAGGGGAGGCGGACGAAAACGCAAATTCGTCGGCAAACCGTTTGTGTTCGTAATTGCTTAACCGATACGTAACCGGGGATACCTGCCTCTCGAGCGTAAAATACGTCGCCCGGTAACATTTTGTCGCGCGCCAGATATCCAAACACGGTTCGTCCATCGGTCCGGGGAACGAACGTAAAACGAAAAAAAAACCATAATGGGATCCGTGACCTAAATCCCTCCGAACCGCCGTCGAACGTTCGTCGGCGATTATTATTATTATTTTTATCCGCGCGCTAATTCGCGTCGAATGTTTATTTGACATCGACGCGTATTTTTTCAGTAATTAATCGACCGAAGATCCCCCCAATAATCCGCCGTACTGTTCGCGGCGACTAGATAAATTTTGTTTTTTTCCCTTGTGTACACACGCGTTATTGCCGCGTCGCGGGGCTCACTACAGTCACTTATCTTTGCGAATTGCGCGGCCTTATCGAATTCGCGCCCGTCGAGTGCGCGAATTCGTTTCGGTCTCGAGTGTTTTGTATTAAACCTGGAACACTCGAATAGATAATAACCAATACATAACGGTCAGATAGGTACTCGACGTTTTATAAATGACTGACGTACGTTCGACAAAATTATCCTCGCGATAAAGCGTTTTTTTTTTTTTTTTGTTTTCGCCCGTTTTTATCGTTTAATTGGCGCGTCGTTCGTTATTGAAACAGCACGAAACTGTTACATAATGTCCCGAGAATATAACCGACAAAACGAACCGTTACGTCTCACTAACGAACGCGCCACGCTCGTTACCGGACCGGGAATCGGGCCACCTCTGCTCGGGGGTAATTTTCGAAAACGGGGAAAAAACGCGCCGGTGGTTTTCTGTTGTCGGGTGAAGGGTCCGTTCCGCCGGACCGGAAAATCTTTATTTTCATATTTTGTGGAAATAAACGCCGTCGTCGGACCCGCTGCCCCGAAGTAACGTAACCCCGAGACGGTGGGGGAATTGCCGATTTATCGTAAAAACAAAAAAAGCGGACGGCCAAGGGTAGCGACGTCCCGTCGACGGAATCCCGTAGCAATGGCGTACTTAGATCTGAATTTCCGGGGGGGGGGCGTTAATTTTTAAATAAATAAATCGGACGACCCCTATAAGACACGTTAAAAATTTTAGTAGATTATTAATTTTTAACGAACACGTTATACATACATATATATATATATATAACGTGCGTTGAAACGTAAAAATATTTTTTCGTTTTTATCGATTAAAAATATATCGTTTCGTAAGAAATTAATTTTTTCGAAAAATTTTCGGGGAGGGGTTTTTCGCCACCGCGAATTCCGAAATAATGAACGGCGGGCGCTGTTACACGATCGTTATTACGACAGAGTAGTCGAGTTGCGACGGTTTTTGGCGAAAACAGACGTATTCGAAGATCACTCACCCGTACGGGTGGTAGTTGTTGTTGCCAACGAACGTTTCGATCCCGGGCGTTCCCGAAACCAACACTACCGGCGGATTCGAAAACAGCCGCCGGCATTCCGATTATGCCCGGACGTGTCATCTCCGCGCAAACGTTGGCCGTACCCGACGGTTTTTCGCGTAGAAAATCCTACCGACAATAATCGGAATCACAACCGACCGCGCGAATCCGGTTACGATCGGTCGTTTCCCGGATGGTGACGAAACACGTTGTGCGCGCGGCATTTCGGCGGACACGTCGGATCGAGCCGTTCGTTTTTTTTTTTTTATTAAAAACGTTCGAACAACGGCCACCGCGTGGTCATATTCCCTCTCCCCCCCCCCCGTGAACGGGAACCGAACGGGTTTATATTTTTTAACGACGAAACCGATTTTTCGAACGACGGGTGGGGGGCAATTACCGATGAAAATCGAATAGGACCGAAAAACCGACGCGGAATAACGGGGTGGCGATTAATAATAAACGTATCCGGTTCGTTCGCTCGGCGGACCCGGAAGACGTTTTCACCGAATTTCGTTTCTCCGGGACGGGGTACGTTTTCGCCGTCGGTGGTGCCACAATATGTCCGTATCGTTCGTAAATAAAGTATTCGCCGCGCGACGATAGCGAACCGATTGTTCGTAGTATAATTGCGTCACGTTTAATTTCGTCGTCGTTATCTACTGGTTCGCGCGATATTGTCGACTTGGTCGTATAATTGGGTTTCCAAAATCGTGCGTCGTCGTCCTATTCGTTTCAAACTCGTCCCGGGTGGCCGGCTTATACACGGCGCTTGTACCGGACGCCACGGTACCAACGACGGCCGAAACGATTCGAACGCGCCAACACGAACCGATACGTCTATCGTTTTCGAGATCGACGCGATTTTCAAAATATCTAGGTCGGCGCGTCGTCGTAACGCGAAGGCCGCGGAAACAAATCGCGAACAACGTTCGTACGTTTTTACGTGCTCGCGACACGGTCGATTTTCGAGCCAAAATTACGGGACAAACGAACGGTAGACTTATTCGTTTCTGGTTTTAAAATGTCGTCGTGTTTATATTGTTTAAGATTTCGAAACAAAGTTATGAAATAAAACGTTCACGTAACAGGAATTAAATTTAATCTCGTTTTTTTTTTTTTTTAATCGACAATTTTCGATAAATTCGGTCGTTTTTATATTATAAAAAACTTAAAACTCTTACATGTATAATATATAAAAATAACAAAATTACGTTTTTATAATAACAAATTTGTAAATATGTAAAAAACAATTTTAAGAACCGAGGTATCGAATTGTTTTAAATTATCAAATTACACGAAGGTAAAATTTAGGAACTACTGGATTAAACTCGAATTGCTGTATTTATCACTTATTTGCCCTTGTACGCGAAATCTTCAAATTCTCATTACATTTAACGTGGTCAGATAAACGGGATACTTTACCCTTAATTAATAATTTCATCAGTAAAGTGGGCCGGTGTACCAGTGAACGAATACTGGTTTCCAACAACTTACATTCACTAGGAACGCAATAATTATAATGAGTTTAAAATTGGTGTTTAGGGTGGTATTAGTCTCAATGTTACGCCTAGGTAAATTTGTTCGCAGAACACTTCTTTTTTTTCCCCGGGTAGAGCTCATTTTCTGTTATTTTTCAATTCGAGCACCGAATGTAGTTAAAATAAATGTTTCGTGTCACGGTTCTTCTTCTTCCGACTCCACTATCACTACGTAAAACTTTGTTTCCGACAGTGTTTCTGATGTGTAAATAGCAGCCTAAAATTAAAAAAAAATAATTTCATATTTGATCGTATAAAACGAAATTAATTTCGACGTACAAATGAAAATAATTACACAAACATATTTCGCGAATTAACTTAATAATTCCTTAAGACACAAACGTAATAGAACTGTATAGGTCATTGATTATTCAGTTTGAAAAAAATATTAAATTTCGTTTACATTGATTCAGAATGTTAATTATTGATGAAAATTGTTTTTAATATCGTTTACGTTTTTATTTACCTGAACAACATTGGGGCATTTATCATTCTTTAAAAATTCAATATCGTTGGTTAAAGTTTGATGCCAAACGTGTAATAAACTATTTGGATTCAATCTAGTCATATGTAATAAAAGTACACACGTTCTTTCTCTTACTGACTCGTCAGCATTTCGAAGTAATTTATGAAGTTCAACGTTTGGAATCCTACCTATAAGACAATTGATTATGTTTTACACGACACATTTCATTTTTTTACGTAACTTTCAATTATACAAATATTTTATTACCTTCTAAATATTTCCCAAGCAGTATATCTTGTATTAAGGTAATTTTACATGGAAAATATATTAACGTTAATATTAATACCGCAATTGTGGTAGTCACTAAACGTAAATTTCCATGACTTAGCGATAGACATCTTTGTAGGAGTGGTTCAATTTTCAAATTGATGATACTTTCAGTAAATTGTTTCAGACAATCAATAGGTTTATCTAAGGATAGACCTTGTACTAGAAGGAGAACTGATTCTAAACTGGCCAATTCTTGTAGACCAAAATTATCGGGAGGTACGGGTGATGCACAATTACGAGTAGGTGTTTTGAACGCGTTAGAAAACGCTTGCATCAAACACGGAATGACTTCAGTTTCTAAATAAATCTATAAAAAAGAAAATTGTATTTGATTAGGAACCAAATAAATTAAACGCGATAATTACGAATAAATACTTCAATTATTAGGTTTTTTTCAGTATCTTCGATGTCTGATGTAACAAATGGTCCAGCTAGAATTGAAACAACGTATTTCAATAAATTGGAAGACACGGTATTGCTTTTCAAGGAAGACAAAATAACCGATATAAAACTTTTTTGATTCATAGATGTCATATTTCCACATACAACCTGAAAAAAATGATAAAATAATGAGCATATGTGTTTCGTAAAATTGTCATAAATGTATAATTAATAATTTTTAATTTTTTAAAACATATTTTAATGTTTTAACATTTAGAATAGAAAAGACAGGATCAATTTAAAAAATGTACTTCAGAAGCAGTTTGTCGGAGAAATTCGATCCATTCATCACTCATGAAATCATTTGTGAGCAATTTACTGTTCACAGAGTTGGATTGACTAGAACAAACATCTAGCTCATGACAAGTTTCAGAACACCAGCTGGACTGACTTGAACGTAAATCTTCTTCAGTTCTACACAACAATCGGTAATGCTTAAAAATTTACTCAAAAAAAAAAAAAAAAATGTATTTTTATGTTTATCATTACGTGTCGCTGTCTTCTGTAGATGTCAAATCATGATCAGTAGAAGAATCGGACGATACTTCTTCCTCATTTATTTTCATCAATTTAACAGATGACACAACTTCATTTAATTCTGAGAAAATGTCCACATCCTGGTGTTGGTCCATCGTGAATACTCGATTTTTCACGAACTCGTGTTCCAAAAGATTCGGCCACGTTAATCGTTCCAACGGATTTTTTTGCAAAAGTTGTTCTAAAAAGTTCTGACAAACTGGTGATACAGAATTTGGCCATATAATTGGCTGATGTTTCATCATTTGCACTAAATGCATCAAACACTTTGTATCGAATGGCGGTTTACCACAAAGTAAGTGATACGCTATACATCCCAATGACCTATATGAATGACAATCGTCGTTGTCATTATTATTATTATTTTCCGGTAACAAAACTGTTCCATACCATAAATCTGCATTGTGATTGTATGTAGGAGGTATAACAGGAGAATTTAATACTTCAGGCGCCATATAGAGTGGTGTGCCTTTCAGTGATGCTTGAGTTAATACTTGTGTACCGGTTAACATTAGCCTGGCTAATCCAAAATCGCACAATTTTGCGACGTCGTTGTGATCCACCAAAATATTTGGCGGTTTTAAATCCCTAAACAACAAGAAAAAATTTCAATACAAATACTGCGTGCATTAATAGTCAACCGTTAACATAATTATTTATAATAATAACCTGTGTAAGATGTTTTTTCGATGCAAATAGTGTAAAGCCGATACAAGGTGACAAATAATTGTTTGTGTTCTTTCTTCACTGAGCATACCCTCTCTTTCTATAATTTCTTTCAACGATCTCGGCACAAACTCCATAACTAAAGCGATCTTTCGCAACAATAATATCAATAATAATAATCAAATTTAAAAAAATTAACTATTTATATATATATCTCACCCCATTATTGTTACTAAATGACTCGAGCATCTTCACAATGTTGGGATGATGTAATTTCTGTTGAATTTCGACTTCCTGTTGTAAAGTTTTCAATTCATCGAGCTAAAATAAACATACAAATCTAAATCAATAACGAAATTAAAAAACACACGTTGAAACTCTGTACCTTGAAAATAAATTTAAACGCAACTATCGTGTTGCTTTTCATGTTCAACGCTTTAAAAACTTTCCCAAATGATCCTTCGCCTATCTTTTCACCTAATTCATAATTATAACTATGTGCCCAACAAGCGAGTCGATCGTCAGCCACTGTTGCCGGATATATGATTTCGTCCGCTTTACATATAGACGACTCCTTTGGCCAAACATTGTCATTCATATTGTCGACTGGTAAAACGCTCGATTTAGATTTATAATTATTAATTATACGTTGATCATCGTTCGATCGTCAAATCTCGTTAACTGTTACATTTAATCACCACTACTGGACGGACACTCATTCCGTTATACGAATTATTTTCATTTTCTCTTTAAATTTTTTGAGTAAACGTTAAAGTACTTACGAACCAATTAAACTTTATTTATGTCGAAAACGACGAAATCATTAGGACGTTATACAGGACGGATTAGTTTGATTTGAGAATTTCGCTTTTTAGATAACGATATTTCACGTTATCATCAACGTGTTTCGTTAATACTGTTCTAGGCTTACCGTTGAGAGAATAGGAAATATGTTACGTTCGAATTTTACGTCATCCGTTTCAATTTAACAATGTTTTTCGTAGAATCTGACACGGTTAAAAATTTGTCATTCTCGATTCTACGGTTATAACGGCGTGGTACTAATTAGATAATCGGTTATTTTCATTTTCCGAAAATCCGTCGTTAGAGGCGTTTTAAACGAATCGAGTTTTTTTTCGTTTACGGATAAAAGGACGAAATACAGCCCGAGCCATTTATAAATCCAAACTATTCGACGAATAACGCACGTGCGTAACGAATATTATTACGACATACGTCCAACAATCGTCCGAGCTCAACGAGCACGACCGTTGGAATGTCGGACCTCCCGGCCGTTCGAAAATCGTCGCCCGTTATCGTTGTCCCGGGAATAACAAAATAATATCGTTGGTTACACTGCTCCGTCGTCCGTCTTGTTTGTTTCTATCAAAATACTATGCAATATTTGTGAAACAACCATTGTAGTGCGTCGAAAAACGATTTTCGATTTCGCCATTTAGTGTTTGTCTCGTTGATTCGTGTAGTCGATCGTTTATTCGTCGCCATATTTCTTCATTATTATCAACGGTCGTCCGTTTCGCTTGCCGCCTGGTGGTCGCCAGTTGCCGTACGTTAATCGGCGTATAGGAACGACTGGACGGGGTCGGTGTGCATATTCGGTTTCGTCCAATAACAGCGAGAAGATAATAAATAATGAAGTTTATAAAAGGGAAGAAAGCCCAAAATGGACAAGACCGTGGAGGGTAAATTGCAAATATTTGTGTAAACTTACGCGCCGTAAACGAATCGATCGTGGTCACTGTATTAAATTGTTATTGGAGCAACGAAATTGTGTATTTCTGGAACGACGAGCGTTTTGTTAGCAATTTGTCGACTCGCTGATCGATTGGTAACATTTGAATTTCAGACGTTTTAGAGCCTTGCAATCAGGTCCTCGCAGTCGTTTGCGTGTAGCGGCCGCCAATAAAGCGGCTAAAGTGAAGCGGTTAAAAGCCATAAAGAAACAGCCTGGCAACGGGAAGTTGAACAATAGAATGATGTTGCCAAAGACTAACGTTGGACTGGTGAACAACAATGTGGTTGACGCTCGTGTTAGGCTTTTGCAAAAAGCGTTAGAAAAGCCGACGGTGATTGTAGACGCTAGACAAAAGTTGACGAAACAAAAAGATGCGCGAGAAAAAATCCAGGAACGTCGTTTGCATTCAACATCACATGACGTAAGTAACCATTAGCGGCTGTTAAAGGTTTTGGTCAGAATTAATAATGGGACCTGATCTACGAATTATATTTATATTGGTAGGCAACTTGTACGGAAATACTTCTAGTCGAACAGTTTTTGTCTAAAATTAACAAATAAATGTTTTTCATTTACGAATTAGTAAATTTTAGTTCAGGAGGTATATACTTGGTAATTTAATTTTACAATGAGTTCTTAGACTTATTGCGCGTAATCGGAGTATTGTACGCTTTTCATTATATTACCTAAAATATGTACGTACGCATCAATAGTGAGAAGACCTGTTCCTGCCACATATACATTTAAATAATCAATCAGATATGCACAGTTTTTGTGAAACCGAATTTAAACATTAATGTTAGTAGTTTTCGTAATTTGAGGATTTTTTTAAATTTTATTGTTATTTGTTTTTGTTACACATTTTTTATAATACTGGTTGATTATTTAAGACAACTAAGTTTTTTAATATGTATAATGTTCACGACACTGAATGTTATTTCATTTTTATTAGACAATTCATAATACAAGTATGTCAAGAGGACAGTCCAATACCTTGGGTCGTGTAAAAATTGATCGCCGTGGTATTCTTACTGTCAAATCTATTTTGGACACAAGATCACCGCATATTGGTCTTCGAGACAGGAGACCTGTAAATCAGGGACATTTTGATGGTGTAGAAAGAAGACATAGCAGTAACACATTCAATTCTGAACTAAATACGTTTAGAAGTAAATCGATTTTTATGTTTTCTTTGTTTAACGTTTTTTAATTATTAATTGATGTTATCAATGTTTATTCGTATTAGGTGACAGATCTGTTGAGGAGATTAGACCAATGAGACGTGATATAAGAATATCAAAACGTCCAGGACCAAACATACAATCTGTTAGACGACCATCAGAGCGTTCTTTAAGACCGACAAGAATTAACGAAAAACCATATAATAGGCCGATGGCAATGGATTATGAAGATTCGATGGAATGGGAGGAGGCCAACAGATACTCACCAACTCCTGTAAATAAGATACATACGAGGTTATAACGATTGGTTTTGATTTATTTAACAATAAATTTCAGGTTACGAGGCGTAATGTAGGAAACACAATGTTTAATCACGATGAGTATCAAGATGATTTATTGGACAGACATTCGAGGTGATATATATATATATATATATTTAATAATTAATTGATTTTATGCAATATAACTATGCAAAGTACAATAATCACTGAATGATATAACAAATAGACAGTACTTTTACGTATTATAATTATTTTTGATATTAATAAAAATTTGTATTTCAACATGTGTAGTAACGCTATAATGAGTAATTACGCAAAAATAATTTTTATCTATAATTATCATTCGATAATATTGCGATATTGTGTTGGTTTTATTTATGTATTTATGAATATATATTTTTTTTTTTGGAATTAGGAATCATAGAGGATTAAGCGATACATTACGTTCAAGATTGGACTCTCATCAGACGGCTTTGGCGGCTAAGCGTGCATGTCCTATAGGTCATAAAATTGTTATATCTAATTTAGAACCATCTGTAACGTCTGAAGATATAAGAGTACGTATTGTATTTCATTTTAAACGAATTGCGGGCGTTCAATAATTTAACGAAAACTGTTTCTTTTCCCAACTGTTTAGGAACTGTTTGCGGATATAGGTGACTTATTAGAATCAAGAGTGGTTCGGCCAGGTGTTGCAGAAGTGATATACGAGCGTCGCGCTGACGCTATACAGGCTGTTGATGTATATCACAATAGGCAGCTTGATGGCAGGCCTATGAAATGTGACATGGTTAGAAATGCTGGTTCTAGCTCTGGACCAATATCTGGGTAATTTATTTGAATAAATATAAGCGTTTAAAGTTTTTTCGATTAATTATTGTATTATGAAATATAAAATTTACCGGGTATTTCGTTTCAGAACTAATCGTAGAATGCCTGGACGCGGTACTGATTTTTATAAACCATCAGCATATATCACTTACGATATAGACGCAGTACACACAGCGTTGTTTAATAAATAATTGCTTGCTATCATAATACATAAATGTTTTGATTTTCTTTTTTAAATTGTATTTATATAACACATTTTTTTGGCCAAAAGTTTATGACTAATACGTTCAACGTTTTTGTTTCTCACAATATTTCGAACATATTCGAGACATTATTATTAATAATCCAAAACATACGATTTTGTAAAATGCGTAAATAAACAATGTTTTGGAATAACAAACAGTATATTCGATTATAGTTATATAAGCGAACGGTCATTTGTATTGCATGGTTCTTTTCGAACAATTTGTGTACATTTTAAAAGTTATTAAAGATTAGTAAAAAAAAGTTGGTATTGTTTTTTGTTTGTATAATAAAATCGATCGTTCCCAAATTGATTTTTGAATATTTATCGGTCATTAGTAGGTCGAATATTCGCTCGTATATTTAAAAAACGAGAAAATAATTATTTACACGTACCACACAACTGTCAAAACGACGAATGTTACTATTGCAATATTGGAGAACTATGTTTGGATTTTTAGATGGTTGCTAACTTTACGCGGCGGATAGCGGACGTGTTTTTAATTGCCGGACGGTTTGTTTTAAAGACAACGTGAAACGTTATTTGTTGTCGACGAAGGAGCTGTGCAGAATAGGTCGGCGTCTGTGACTTAAAACAACGAACGGTTCGCTAATTATCGTCAAGTTTTCGATATACGTACGTAACGGATATAGGAAATATTCCGTGTACGAAAGAGAAACGATTATAATAATATACGCGAATAATTAGCGGAACGCGAGTGTCCGAACGGAAATGTCGTATATAAATCGAACGAAAATAATCCAAGTCGATCGGGGGAATTGTTTATAGCTTGGGATGGTACGCGTAAAACGCGTCCGTACCCAAGCCGAATATAGGATATTATCGTATTGACCGCGAACGTGTTCCGTACGCGTTATGACGGGCGGCGGTAATTTCCGATAATCGACCGTCGTCGTTGCGTTAACGACGTCGACACGCGATTTCGGAGGTACGACCGGTGACTGGAACGAATGGTGGGTTCGCGACTCGTCTGACGAAAATGCGGAAGGGCCGATTACACCCAGGCGGGACAGCTCCGTCGTGACCGCAGGAGGTAGCGCGAGGCGTTTGACCGTGAACGGGACGGGCTAGTAGTCCGTCGAATATGAGGACTCGGCCCGGGCAATTTGATCGAGCGCACGTTCGAGTCGTCTCGGGTGTACAGGGACGCCGTTGTCCGAGTCGGTGATGATGGCGAAGGCGGACTCTTGGCGTGACAACTCGGTCGCGCCGTCGTGGCCGCCCAGGTGGCGGCTTGACCGATAAATTCGGGGACGAAAAATTAATTTTATTTATATACTTTTTATTTTTCGTAACGAAAGATGTAAATGGTTGCCCCGTGGCCAAGGTAAATGTCCTGTCACCGCGCGATAGTTTTTAAGAAACGTTTGTTCATAAGAATTATCGTGAATTAGATTCGATGTACAGGGGGGGGGAGAGCGAGGTAAAACAACGTGGGGATAGCTCGCCTTCCCATTAAGGACGATCGTAATTGTAAAACTTTTTCGTAATTTTTTATCGATAAACGATGGCGACTCACTGGTCCGAAGTACCGCCCTCGGGCATTCCGGGCCAGTGAGGGTATTGCCGATACCGTTGAAAACAAAAAAAAAGGCTAAATCGGGGACGAACAACCCTTTTTATAGTAATTTTTTTTGTTTTCGCAGAGGACGATGTACGGAGAAGGGATTAGGTGAAACAACGGATATCTCACGTCGCCGTTCCCGTTTAAGGAAGATCATTTTTGTAAACCGTTTCTTTCCGGGCCAGCGAGCGTATTGCCGACACAAGTCGGCGGGGGGGGTGGTGGCCAATGGGCCGTCGAAAAGCGTTTTGTCGTCCCGCTAAAGCGTTCGGTTTTTCGTTTGTTTTTGTGAGGCGTCGCTCTACGACTCAAATTCGAAAAACCGCCCGAAAATTTCGCCGCGTCCGATACATTTCGGCTACGGAATGGAAATGTCGGTGGCGATTCGGAATATTTCGCGCGGTCGCGTTGGCTACGCGCCCGCGAATCTGACCGTAAAAAAATGTATCGTTTGACGGCGCGCGAACGATACGCCGCGACGTGGTATTTAAATGTCCGCCGCGTTTCATTAATAGAACGCGCGTATTTTCGGAAACGCGATCGTTCCCGTCCTCGCAAGTCCGGCGGTTTAATCGATTCGGCCGGTATATTGGACGCCCGGGGACGTTTTTGCCCGTCGATCGTGCGCCGCCAGCCGAGAATGTCTACGACGCCCCCCCTCCCCCATTACGTACGTTCGCCAGTATTTCGGCGCCGCCCGTACGACGGGTCGTTTATTATTATTTAAATGTATTAACACATTCGCTCGCTGAACGGCGGCGGGCCACGACGTTCGCGTGGTAGGCGTTTCGTAAATCCGAACAATTACAACGGTCGCACCGAACCCACTCGCCTAATTACGGTTTCCGATACGTAACGTTCATTCGATCGTTTCACTTTTCCCTCTTCACGTATGGTACGCGCGCGCGTTCCTCCAAGTTACTCGGGACGTTCGTACGTTTTAACAATATACGGTAATTATTCGTAGTCCACGTTTGTTCCGGGCGACCTAAACGGCGAATAACGAAATTTTCGTAACGCCGGCGACGATTTTCGAATAAACCTGTCGCCCGTCGGTCCTCCTTTAAAGGAAACGCGAACGGATTTCGGCCCCGTACGTCGGCGATAAATCATAATCGACCGATTATTATTTTCGCGACCCCGGCGCGGAACAGTTTCGCGCGGGAAAACATTACTAAAACAAAATCGACTCTAAGCCGCGCGTTTCGCGAATATGCGGCCGCGTTATGTTTGGACGGAGTATACTCACACGCGCAAGGACCTAACCGACGAAAAGCCGTTCCCTTTTTTGTTTTTTGTAGTCGCCCGCGGCTGGGCAAACAGTCCGGAACACAACAATGGTCGTTTTCGTTTCGGTACGGGAAAAAGGTAAATCCATCGGACGCCCGTTTGAAACGACGTACTTTATTGTTTGTTCGTTTTCAAAATACATAAATACAGTTCTCGCGTTTTATAGATAATTTTAAGGACAAAAATACAAACATTATCGAAATTTTCTTAAGCGAGTCGGGATGAAAAAAAAGTCGTTCGAACAACGCGGCGACTTAGTATAATATATACGTAGCTTAATTTCGTTTAAATCGATAAAAAACGAAATATTATCGTTAATATTATTTTCGGGAGCAAAAAAATCCAAAAAAAAAAAAAAAAAAACACGACGATAGAAACGATTTTTACGTAACCGGTACGTTAGTACGTAATATTTATAACGTACCATGTACGTTAAAACGTGTATCTTGATAGCGAAAATTATCAAATTAAAAAATATTAATATTAAAAAGAGTTAAATCGGGAGGGGTGAGGATGGGATCAAAATTTGGGAGCAGACGTTTATTGTCTTAATATTTTTCCGTACGTTTATACGTAGTAATAGTAGTAATACAGGATTAAAGGATTCGAAAACAAACCGAAACGCGCTACTACGCGGATCACATTCGGTTGAAGTACTGCGAACGCGGCCGGTTCGCCGGCGGATTCCTCAGTCTCAACACCTCGGCGTACGACTTTTCCAGCAACTTGAGTTTGGCGACTTCCTGCGAAGCGGAGCTCGCGTACGGCGCCGCGGGTTCCTCCCGGCCGGTCGACGAGTCGCCGCCAGCCGGCCCGGACGTCGCGGCTGCGTCCCCATCGTCCTTCGGCACGGACCGCGACGACCCGGCGCCACCGCGGCCGCCGTCCGCCCGATTGCCCGGGCCGCGCGTCGTCCTCGTCAGCTGATCGGTCCACTTGAAATCCATCAGATGGCTGATGTCCTGTTGTTTGGACGACGACGACGACGACGCCGGTTTGCGGTGCCGGGCGTGGTGTTTCTTGTGCTTGACCGCGGCGGACGCCAGTTCTTCGATAATGTCCCGCCGGCGGCGCGTCTGTTGCACCAGCTCGTCCGCCGGTTGTTGGCCCGTACGCTGCTGTTGGTGGTCGTGGTCGCGCGTGGTCCGTGAATCGCCGGAGGACGACCGGCGACGGCGCCGCCGCGGCCGCTGCTGTTGCCGCTGCTGTTGCTGCTGCTGCTGCCGTCGCTCGGACACCGTCCCTGGACAGCGGTCGACCGCGTCCTCGGCGGCCATCTTCTCCTCTATGGACGACATCAGCGGGTTGTGTTCGCAAGCCGGCGTGGCCGGCGGCACTTTGGGCGCGGCGGGTGCGTCGTCCTGCAACAGCGGCAATTTCTCGCCCTCGTCCTTGGCCTCGGCGGCCCGTTTGAGCACCGCGAACATCTCCCGGAACAGCTGACGGTACTCGGGCGTCTTCCGGAATCGGCTCTCCACGGGACTGGCGTCGTCGTAGATGCTGAACCGGCAATCGTCGCCGTCCGATATGGTGCACAGGAACGAACCGGTGAAGAACGTTTCCGTCTGCGTACATTTGTTGCTCGTCTCGTCCGAGAAGCCCGACGACGACGCGGTCTCCGTCTCCGAGTACTTGCACCGCTGCGGCGGCGCGACGGTGCCGCCATCGCCGCTCGCCGCCGCCGCCACCCGTTGTCCCGTTACGTCGGCGGTCTCGTCGTCGCTGTCCTCGGACGACGCGCAGCCGTTGAACGACGAGAACTGGCCCGACATTTGCAACTCCTCTTGCAGGGACACGCCCTGGTTGTTGTTCTTGGCCGCCGGCATGGCGAACGCGTTGTGTTTCTGTTGGATCTTCAACAGGGCTTCGTACTTGTCCACCAGGATCCGGTACGGGTTGTTCTCCGAGTATTTCTCTCCCAACGTTTCCTTGAAAAGAAAACACGGAAATTCGTCGTTAAACGCGTCGCGGTGACCCGATTTCGTAAAAACGCCGGGTCCCGAAATAAATACGATATCGTCGTTTATTTATTCGTGGCGGAACGCCAACGAAAATCGCGTTATTCATTTCGCGCCCGTTTTGTAGTTTTAAAACGGGCCGATTTCACCGGCCAATCGTCGCGGTGTTCGTCGTCTAACGACACGTTTTCCCGGATTCCGAAACGGTCGAGCGTTTAGAACACCCTCCCTCCCCCACCCGGGATCGTTTAATCTATACGCGCGCGGAACGCGACGTTCGAAAGCTTAGACGCCGTTTCGTGATTGGTAATACGTCCGACGTAACGCGGATCCGTACGCAATACGCGCTGTAATCCGCTGACGATAAATACGCACTTGCAGTTGTTGCAAAACTTCGTGTTTGTGCGTTTCGACGTACGATCCTATGGCGCTAATATCGTCGGTTTGGTCGTCGTCGTCGTCGTCGTCGTCGTCGTTGTTGTCGTTGTCGTCGTCGTCGTACACCGAATACTCGTCGAATAAGTTCGGGTCGGTACTGCGTTGACACCGTCTACATAGGTTGCCTTGCCTAAACCGGAATGAAACGAGCGTTTATTGTGGACGGTCGAGTTTGCGTTCGGCTGATTACCGCGACCACCGACCACGTTCGGGATGTTGGAGAGGGAGGGGGGGTTTAATTTCGGACGCAACACAATCGTGGTCCGCAACGGAGATTACGGCGCCGAAACGGATCGGACGATGCGTTTGGGAATCGTCAAGTTCGATCGGATTACGTTCGCGCGGTGAAATACATCGGAACGCCAATTTTCGTCGAACCCGGAAAATTACGGATCGACAAAATCCTTGAACGACCCGCGCGATTGTAATTCTTTCGGGTCCCGTCGTCGACGTACGTATGTCGTGCGTAACGTTCGTTATTCGCGAGTTAACGACGATCGTTTTGTAAAAGGATTTCGAATAATATAATGGCCACTCGTCGCGGGGCGATACTAAATTTGATCCGCGGCGTCGTACGTACGGTGAGTTGCGTTACTATTATCGCGCGCGTATACGGCTTATTAATATTATTTCCGCGTCGTAATTAGACAAAAAAAAACGGTAACGACTTTTTCAAGGACAACAGACGAAATATACGAATACATCGTTTTTAAATAATCCCGACGGTATCGTCGTCGAAGTCGATATTAATGTTCGTCCGGGTTGTGGAAAAAAAAGTGACCGCCGTTTTACCGGGACGGCGTTACTTCGGGCGACCGGTACACACGGACCGCCGTAGCGACGCGTTATTCGTAGGCCCGCCCGGCTTACCGCATTTCTTCCAAGTAGACGATTTGGTCCTGAAGGGTTTTCAGTTCTTCGTCTTTTTGCTGCATCACGCACACTTTCTCTTCCAAACTCGTGTTCTCCTGTTTGACGGAAACACAATAATTGCCACGGATTACCGGTACGTCGTTTATATAACTAAACTACTAACGTAATTCGACGCGTACGAATTCGCGCGCAGAGTTCACGGGGACATTTTCACGTGGAAAAGTCAATCGTAAACACACCCGCGAGTCCATTTGGTTAAAACGACATCAACCGGTACGTAATTTATTCGAAAAATCACGCGACTACTACCAAAGGGTCCGTAACATTGGACGGGAAATTTTGAAAAAATTGACTACGGCATTATTTAGAGCCGTCCGTTAGGCAACCGGACATATGATCGCGAATTTTCGACCACGCGTTACGGTTTTATCGTCGTGTAGGATACGAATTTCGTTTAAAAAGAAAAACGTTTCCTTCGGGGATCTATTCGATAATCCGCGCAACGTCTAAAATGTTCGGTGAACAAATCAACCATTTGTTCACCGAAACGTCGTTTCGTCAACTTTTCGGGCGCGCTTAACCTATCGACGGTTACGAACAATATTATTGTCTTCACCTGAATGAGTAAGGACACGTTTTGCTCCAGTTCGGACACTTTCCTCTGTTCCTTGGCCCTTTGATTTTTCGCGTGGTCCAATTGCGAAACGAGTCTGGCGTACTCGTCCTGACGATCGTCGACCGCGGACACGACACCGGCAGCGCCGCCCTCGCCGGCCGCGCCGTCGTGTATTTTCGAATGGCCCATGTCGTCGACCAAGTGCTGCAAGTCTTCGCAGCGGTTCTCTAGGCTTTCGATCGTCTCGTACAGGCTAACAAGACAACGGGAAGAGAACGTCGTACACGGGAAAAACCAAATACAAAGCGGCCAATGTACGAACGAATTACCTTTTGATGTGTTTCTTGTCGTTCGCGGTCTCCAGCACCAGCTTCTGGTTGTTCCGCTCGAGGTCCTGTATGCTGATCTCGAGCTGCTCGTAAATTCGCAACCTGGAATCGTTCACCTCCCTCAGCGCGGCCGTCTGTTTGGTAAGGTACTGCCAACATAGTAAACAGTCGGTCACCAGCAGTTCGTGCAGACTGAAACCGATCGCCCGTTCGGCGGCTCGCTGGAAGTTCGGCCACGATTCGACCGAATTTCCGACGGCGCGGTCCATGGCCGCCATGTGTCCGTCCCGCCGTACTCGCCGCGACGATTAGACGCACCGTGACACGGGCCCGGAGCGTTCGTGTCGGGCGGCCGTGCCGTGTTGGACCGCCGCCACGGGTATAAAAATAACGGTCGCGGACCGTGTTTCGCAACCGCGTTTACGTTACGCCGTTTCGAACGCCATACTAACCGCGGTTCAGGGCGACGTTTCGTCGTTTCCACCGGGCCCGGATTAAGCGAACGGATGGTGGCCGTATGTTTTTTAGCAAACCGTTGCTTATTCCGTTCAATAACGTAAAATGGGACAAGCGAATTGTCGTTCACGTCCCGAGTATTCCCCCCGAAACGAGGCGATCGATGATATTCGGTTATAGCTAAAACGTCGATTTAAAAAAGCCGATTCGGTTGGACGGATATATTCGTTATCGTACACGGTTGTCGTTTCAAATCATTTACGCGGGAAAAATGATTAACGACCCACGGCGAAATTACACGTTTATCACCGGTTCACGTAAGTAAGATCGAAACTATCGTTTTGTAATGAAAAAATACCCATTAAAATGATCACGAAATACGTGTGCCGTATAGAGCTCACAAACGATCGTATAAACCGTGTAATTAATCGTAATTATCGCGTTAGTAAAATATATATATACGCGGCGTATAAAACGTACCAGTCGTGAGGCATATATTATAACGTTTATAACGGTCTCGTCGTTGAATCGTGCACGAATGTACCGTTTAAAAATGCCGTCGCCATAATTTGTACGAAAACGTTTCAAAGGTTACCCGTTAATCCGGGCTTCGGACCCTGTGAAGTCGTAGACGGTCGGAAAGTCGCGGAAATTCGTTTACTTTGTACGGCTGCGTTCGTCGGCGACGCGCGCCGGCGTTCGGAACGTATCGATCGACGACGCGCAATTGTTTTCGACGGAACGCCCGACGTTCGAACGTAACCGGCGCAACGAAATATGAACGTCCGTAAAGCGACCATCAGAACGGGTGAGTACACACCGGCCGGCGTAACGACGGAATCGTGACAACGCGTTCCGTAATGTACCCGAGAAACGCCCGTCGCGGTCATTACGATTCGAACTAGCTGCGGTCACGTCGTTCGTACGGTGAACGTGTAAATTGGACGACGGATTCGTAAGTTACACGAAAACCGTTTTCGAACGTTTCGACGCCGAACGGTTACCGCGTGTCCGAACGCGTAACGAATACCCCGTTCGGTTTACCTCGATCTCTTGGTCACGGTCTTCGACGACGTTCTGCTGCTGCCGTAGGTTCGTCTCCAGTTCTTTGTTTCTCTCCAGCAGCGTTTTCCCTAGTTCCGCGGCTAGCTGTAAATCTGCAACACATGACGGCCGGGGGTCAAAACACGCGCACGGGTGTGAACCCCAAACGCGACCGAGGTGAACGCAATCAAACCGACCTACGGTTCTATAACGCGCGCTGTTGGGCCGGGGAGGTGTTGTTTATCGGACTCGCGTAAAAAAAAAAAAAAACGATTTCCCGAAACGACTACGGGCCACCGCCGTAACCGTATCGATCGGTCGTGACGTTCGCGAGCAATCGCCCAGCGCGGTTATTAATCGGGTGTTTCGAAAGCGCCGCTCCGTATTCGGTTCGGACGATCGCTTCGTGATCCGGCGGAGAAAACGACGTTACGCGTTCGTTTCGATTCTGTCGTCCCGATTCCGCGGCCGCGTACGGTACCGTACATTGTTTTCGTTCGAAAGCCTCCTCTCTATCTCTCTCTCTCTCTCTCTAACCGGGTTACTTAAGTGCCTTCTCCGTCTATGATGACGCAACGCCATTGCGCGTCCGGTCGCTCTTCACCACGGCCGGTGACAATTCCGACTGGGGACCACTTCCGATCGTTTGCGCGGACGACTTCGAGTCGTCGACTCGTGACGAAATCCAACCCACGATCCGAACGTATTCGTAGCGATTTTTCCTGTTCGTCTCCGATTTCTAACGGTTAGGAGGTCCCTATTTAATTACGGTCGGCGCGTCCGTCGATAACGTTCTCCACAAACATTACGCAATCTCACTGATTTAGGGTCGCCTGACGTGCGTTGGCTCGTGTTCGATCGTGATACGAAAATGATCGCGCGAAACGTACGTATTTTTAGACTAAATCACTCCGTGTATATTTTATACTACGACGCGTCGATACGTTTATGGAATATCGTACGCTTAACAAATCGTAAACAATTATTAGCTAATCTCGCGAACTCCACGCAGCCCCGTCCCGCCCAGTAAGCCGACGTTAAATCCGTTCAATTCGTGATCCTCGATTTTTCGTTCCGATTTCTCGCCGTTAACAATTTTTTATTCGTCGATCCAATTACAATCGGGTCTACTTTCTAAAATAAAAAAAATTGTACGCGATTTAATCGTTCGTCTTAAATACGTGCTTCCGTGTAGCTCCTTAACGCGAGTAGCGCACTTTAACGCGAAAACGAGCCTAATAATTTTTTAGCGCCGTACGCCCGAGTGTTTGGACGGGTTAATACCTATCCTCCCCTCCGCATCGGGCCAACCTCGCGGCGCGTTATTACAATGTACCTTGCGGACCGCGAAGACATTCCAATTCGATTGTATAATCCCAGCAGTCCAGCGAAGCTAAATCCGACGCGGGGACGACGTTTTTTTCCATAGTTGTTCGTTTAACGCGGCATATTCATACACGTTTACCGTACGGTGTACAAAATCCGCTTTCTTCGCCGTTTTCGAGCGACGCGTGATCGCCGGCTTAAATGCGACGAGTGCGTAGCCTGGGACGTATACGACGATATGAATAGTACGAGCGTTAAACGAAATTTCTTAGTTTGTTCGGTTTTTCACGGGACGTTGTACGCGTACTAACGAAATACCATTATAATAATAACGATATTGTTGCGCGCGCTAAACAATAGACGTCCGAAAACTGTAAAAAGAATAACTAATAATTGCGGCGTCGTCGTATACCGTCCGTATTGCACAGTTATTTGAAATATTACGCTAGCCGAGTGTGTGCGTGTGTGTGTGTGTGTGTGTGTGTACACGTCGTAACTAAGTTGGTATATTGAAACGAGTCGTATATGAATGTTTGACCCACGGGTGACTTCGCCAAGTCGAAAACAAAACAAAAAATCGAGTCACGGGCGTTAACGCTTTTTCACGTTTGAATATTACACAATGGAACGCGGAATTCGTCGTCGGCCGTTTTAAATCGTTGGCGTGTCTACGTTTCGAATTCACCGAGAAAACTACGACGGATAATTGTCGTAAACGCCTGCCCCCGACTATGCGACGACCATCCGGCAGTTTTCGAACACGGATTACTACGGTGCGTACGTTTTTTTCATCGACGGGTTCGTTCGATCCGACGGACGACGACGATTTCGCACTTTTGTGGTAACCCGACAACTTCGATTATTACGAAACGTACGTTAAACCGTATTAATACGGATTTCGTTCGTCGCGTACTTTTGACGTATGGCATGAACGGTAAATAACCGGAACCAAGATAATCATCCGCGCAGTTAGCGCTAAACGTTTGCCCGGAGACCTTCTACGTCGAAATAATGAACATCGAAGCTAATTTCGTAGGCTTATACTTTTTTTTCGACATAAACGCGGTCGTTAAAACATTCCCAAAATTCATTTTCTTTTCGGTTCTTAAGAACTTTCGCTACGCGAATAAATTATTATAATATACGCCGTACGCGTTTGTAATATCGATACGTTATAATTGATAGTTAAAAATATTAACCAGTTCATTGATACAAAAGTACTAAAGTAGTTTGACGACTCTTAATTAGATATAATAACGGTTAAATTGATTAGCGCGAGTACTATTACATCGTGTTTTCAAATCTCCCGAGTGCTGTGTAATAAATTCTACGATTATTTACTAATTAACTAAGAAAATGTGTGTGTATATATATATATATTATATCGTGTTTTTAAAAATAAGTCGAATCGATACGCTTATCGAAATTATCTCGAACAAAATTATTTTCTCGTCTTACAAAACTACCCGGAGTTTTATCGGAAATTTTTTGTTTCGTTCTAATTAAAACAGAAAGAGACTGAACGTATTAACAATAATCTACCGTTATTTTCGAATTCGCCGGAGGCATCTCCCACGAATGGGATTCAACGCTAGAAGGATACTCGTTCGAAAAACGAAATTCGTCGTACGTCTATTCGTAACGGACGGGTAACGAGCGAACATAATGTAAATTTGCGAATCCCTAAAAAAAGCGTACTCCGTCGTCGAAACCGAAACGAATAAACTATATCGCTCTGATTGAAATATTACGCGTACGTCGTTTAATTTAATGTACTGAATGAAATCGTTTTACCGTCGTCGCAAAGCGTGCCGATCGTGTACCGTGAGCGAATACATTTACAGTTAATTAAAAAACCAATCCGTCCGTACGCTACTACGCGTGTACAGCGCTCGTTCCAAATACCAATTTGAGAATTGAAATAATTGTCCTAGTACACGTTCAGTACAGCGTATGAATGTGGCCGTACAAAATCGGACTCCAACGTATACACTCACACGCACATTACATACACACATACACACGTGATTGTCGTTTATTTGGGCGAATAACGAATATTTCGGAATAATCGTCGAAATGTTCGAAAATAGATGGAAAAATGTCCGATTAGAGTTCACGATTTTATTACGTTATAATATTAAACGGACGAAATAAATACGCGCCGTACTTATCGGCACGGTGGAACAAACGTTAATATTGAAGCTGAAACGGTCGTTACGATATCGTGCGCTATCGAATCGGCTAAGAAAACGGAAGCGGACGAAGATCGGACGTGTTATGTTGTCGTCGTGTTTTTGGGTGCTACCACGGTGTATGTGCGTAGACGATTTCGGGCCGTCGTTTTGCGCAAAACGACGAAGACTTACGCGCGTGGTCCGCCGTGAAATGATAGATTCAAAAGCGTACGAGAACCGCGTGCCCGACAACAACGAGTCGGCGGCGGTGGCTGTTTTCGGAACGGTTAACCTGACCGGGCGGCGTTTTAACAGACCGTACAACGACGACACGGGCGCCGGAACGTCGAAACATCCAGCGACTGAGAACGAACGGCAAAAAAAACCCGAAAACCTCTAGTGACCGGCGACACAAGAGCGGACGCACGTCGGCGTGCGTGCACGGAAAGACTGGAGAGCCCGCCCGTCCGGAGAGTCCGTCGCCGGACTACGCCACTGCAACGGCCACGAGTGTAGCGCTGACGCGCGTGCGTACGTCTGTCCGTCCGTGTGTGTGTGTGTACAAGGGGGGGAAATGCGACCTGGAGAGTGTGTGAACGTCGTCTGTATTCGAACCGGTTACCCACACCGGCGAACGTGATTGTCGTGTCGCGCCCGCGAGTCCTCCCCAAGTCCGAACTCCGCGGCTGGAATTCGTCGATCGCATTCCGCACGGCGCGCGTATATTTTCATCGTTGTACGTAACGTGTGTGTGTATGCGCGTATTAAATATGCACACACACACACACGCTTGCGCGCGCGCGGGCGGTACCAATAATGCCCACGCGTTATTACGTTGGCACGTACTCGCGCGCACTGGGTGTTCGAAAAGTTGGAAACGCGGAGAAGCGAAACGGTTTTGAATGTCGTTTGAACCTAAGGCGAAGGCCCCCCCGGTGGTCGTGTTTTCTTTTTGCAAATACGACGACGCGGGGCGGAAAATCAAAACGCCGAGTCGAGAAACGTGTTTGGCGAATCGAGCACCGGCCGCGAGGTTCGTTACCGGAGTATGGACGTCGTCCGAACGTTTCGTCTACGCACCAGAAGTATGTCGCGGTCGGTAACGACACGGCGTTAAAATTCGAAATCGAGTAGTTCGGCCTTGGCGCTAACGACGGACGGTCGCCCGGAGGCGACATTTGCAGTCCGGGAGGCCGCAAAAGTAATTTTCTCCCCCGACAGCGGGATTCGTGCGCGCGCGTATCATCCGCTGGTTCCGAGACGCTTGGACGAAAAGCGTACCGAAGAAAACACGTATTGCGCGTAAGTAAAACGTCCGTGCCCCGTCAACGTGTCGAGACGACGTCGGGGGAAGTGACGAGTTGCCTCCCCCAGCGATCGAAATCACGTCCGACGGTGTACGCGCTGCTAGCGGGGAAGTGACCACCGGACGGCGACGAACGTTTTCCCGAAACGGTTTAATTTTTTAAACGACGCCGGTTCCCGAGTGTTCGGACACCCTGTACGCGTACACATTGTAACTGTACACGAGTTGTATACAGTAATTCGTACACGTTTAATATGTGTATATACACCGAGGTCCCATTCATCATACGGAATATTACGCTGTACCCCGCCGTGCTAGCGTATTAATATCATCGTGAACCGGTCCCCCTCCTTCCCTTGCCCCGCCCCGTCACGTTGACCATTACCACGTTCGGCGGACAAGTTGCGAAATCAAGAAAGCGCGAGCTCCGCGTCAAATCAATATCGACGATTACGTCGTCCCAAGCGTAATTTATAATTATCGGTCGTCCCGTATCGACCGCGGGTTCTTCATAATAACCAAGCCGCCCCATTCGTTCGGCGCGTAATTATGCCGTACACGACACGGCCGTCCGTGCGCGCCCCATCGTCCCTACCTATTCCAAAATTGTCGGCTTTTCCGAAAAAACGATCAAAAAAACATCAGAGACGCGACGGTGTAGGCATCGTACGTCGGCAACGACGGCGTAGAGGTGGCAGGTTTCGTATCTATTCCGATCGACAAATTCCATTTACGTTCTGATCGAAATTGTTTTTTGGAACGTTCGCCAATTAGTTGTAAAGCCACGTTGTAATCGCGGTATTGTAATCGCTTACGGAAAAAAAAGCTTTAAACAACATTTGAAACACTCCAATAGTTTTACGTTCGTCAAATAGACGCGTCCCCCCGCCCCCATTCGCCGTAATATTTACGTCGCGTATTTATACACCGCGCTATTGCAAAACACGTTGTTTATTTTTATTTTAAATAAAAGGTCCGCCGATCGCGCGTTCTTCAAGTGTCGTAAATTACAATACGGCGTGCGGTTATGCGCGCACGGTTTTTTTTCTACGCGCTCATATGGGCCACGGTCGTTAATAACGAAAAAGTAATCGTTGCGCAATACAGTTAAGTCGCTTATTCATTAGTCGCTTATCGAAGATAAACACGGTTTTTGTTCACGATTTCGTCGAGTTTTTATCATTCGTATACGAAAGTAAAAAAAACGTAAATTTCTCGACTCTAGAGATAAAACGCCGAATAATATGAGTAAATCGTCGTGATTACTCCATATTAATGAACCCGTATATTTTTAACGAGTACGCCGACGAAAATAATCGCGCGTGCGCACGAAAAAACGTTAAAACGTTTCCGATCGTTTTTTTTTTTTTTGAAGTTTAATTTTCAATCGTGCCGATAAGATCGCCGATATTAACGCCGACGCGACGTAAAACCGTTTCGTCTACGAAAACGAACTAATTACGTAATACGTATCCAAATTATCGCGGCTACGAAAATCGTGTAGGTATTTAAACTCCATGAACCATTAGTCGAATTACGCGACGTGTCGAAAATGCCGGCTATTGTTTTTCACGGATAAGAATCACAACAAGTGTTTGAACGTATTCGGGAGTTTGTTTTGGGGAATGTCGAGCGTACTTCGCAATACGAACGAATTTCTACGGGTTTTTTAC
The DNA here is from genome assembly GCA_025469175.1 of Geopemphigus sp. TES_GeoC_2020. Lineage (NCBI taxonomy): Eukaryota > Metazoa > Arthropoda > Insecta > Hemiptera > Aphididae > Geopemphigus > Geopemphigus sp. TES_GeoC_2020. The sequence continues at coordinate 26,271 of JAIPRN010000641.1, forward strand.
GTTACGACGAACCCGTTTATCCGTATTTGGAAAATAACCGACACGGACGGAACGCGGAAACGAGATCGCGTACGTTATATACACGAGCGAAAGGACTACTACGAGCTCGAAAATTCCCGAGTGGAAATCGTCGACACTAACCGATCGTAAATTCGAAACATAAAATACGGGCGACTTTTTTAAGCGATTCCGCGGCGTCGCACTACGGCGTCGAGACTAAAAACGAGCCGAGTTTAAAATTCAACCTATCGTCGGATTCCCCGGCCATTGTCAACCATCGTATCCACGAGACGAATACAAAATTGCAAACGTAAAATAAGCGAACAACGTTCCCCCCGCCCCCCCATACCAGGGTCGTTTTCGTTATTTGCCGCCGCCGACATTTCGTTCGCGTCTGAAACGCTCCGCGAATTATTTCCGGTTTATTTAAAACGGCCGTTGTACCGTTTAATTTGGACCGCGCTAGACGGACGAATACGGCGACGTGTCGGTCGCGAACGTCCGACGCCAGAAAATAAATACCGTAACGAAACATCGGAAATGAACGTCGGACGCGTCGTTGGTTTAGGTTTTTGGAAATTGTCGCGTTTCGAGAACGCGGAACAGGACACGGCTCAACGCGTGTACACACTATCTGTAGTGATCGGCTTTTAGTGGCAACTATTACGTAGCTCGGCGATTTCGATTACGATTAGACGGAACAAAAAACCGAAAATAATTTCGAATAACGAAATACACGGCGTTGTAATTGTTGGCGGGTATTTCGGAAAAAGTATTGAGAATCGTGAAGGGATGATCGTGTACGGGATATGGATGAGGGGGAATGGAACAGACGTTTGGCGCGTGAGACATTTTCGTTCATTTACGTGGTGAATTTATCCGCGGAATGTATGGTACGAAATTGTTACGCGGCAAAGCGAATGATATTTGACGGCGAGGCGAACGAAGGTTCGCTGGTATAAACCGTTACTATATTACGACTATTACCCGTAGTGTAGTTCCGTTTTTTCGTTTAATTCGAGAGATTTACCGGGAACGCGACTAACGTCGGGAATATCCGCGCGCCGGTACGTGTCGAACGGAAACGGAGGCCTTGTTGGAAACTAGCCGGTACACCAGGCCGTAGTTCCGTACGTAAAGTCGTCACAAACTACGTCGGACAGGGAGATCCGAAGGCGTAACGGAACGGCGTAGGGTCAGTGTGTCCCACGTGAAGCGCGAATACGATCTTATCGAACAAACGAACAGAAATTCGTTATAGCCCGAGTTCGCCGACGGGCATTGGCTTCAAATTCGGGTCCCGTACGCGCGCTACGTGTTCGTTATTTCGTCGCGCAATAATCGCGATAAACGGAACGAGAGCGCGTCGGTACATTCCCGTCGAAAGCCGTGGTACGGTCGCGTGTTTGATGCTCGTGTACGGCGCGGCGTTACGTTTACCGTACGTATATATTTTGATCCGGAAACATTCGGTTCTTATATTCTCGTTCACTTCCTCTCTGCATTACACTGCCGAACAATTAAACGGGTAAACAAACGGCGAACGCCTCGATACGAAAATTACACGCGTCGTCCGGTATTTCCCTACGCGTGTAAACCGCGAGAACGCCGTACGTAATGAGGATTTTTGGCGGCGGTTTCGTTTTTAACACGGCGGGTGGTGGAGAGGGAGGGGGCTCCGTTCGTATTTTTTAAAACCAACGGCCGTAATCGTTGTGTTTTTTTTTTTGTTTGTTTTGTTTGAACGTAACGTTTCTCGTTAATCGTTATTAAATATCGGTCGGGAACGGAAAATAACCCGTTGAACCGCGAACGTTATAATTATTATTATTATTGTATAAGACGTACACGCGACGTAATTCAAGTCGCGTCGTATTTCCTAGGCGTTTGTCCGAAATACGTTCGGAAAAGAATAAAACGTTTATTTGCCGACCGACGATCAGTACGTCGAATGTACAGTATATATAATTTACGTTCGCGCGTATATAAAATAATAGGTACGCGCGTTTGGACTACCGCTACAGTTCTAGAGACAATTATATTTTCGGGTAAAATTTTTTATTTTTAACTCGTGTGTGTGTGTGTGTGTGTATGTGTGTGTGTATATTTACATACGCGCAACACTTGGGCTTATAAATTCGCGTTATTATTGTGTACGGCGAAACGGAGCGATTAACTTTCGATTTCGGGCACGGCGCGTACGTAAACGGCACGAAAATCGACTTGCGTTTTGCGACGTCCACGGGCGTTCCGGTAAACGCGTCCGCCGAATCGCAAATCGTCGGCCAGTTTCGTGATAGTACCTTACCGGCGGCGGTCGACCGAACAACAAACAAATCGGAAACGCCGCGACCGAATAGCGAATAATTGCGTTCGGGCGCGTGTAACGCCAAAATACCGGAACGTATTATTCGGTCACCGTGTGGTCCCGTTCGGACGCGACAACGTGCGTTCCCGTCGGAAACGAAACCGTACCGACCGATAATCGTTACGCGCGATACGACACCGACGATACCGCGGGTATGGGCGTCGCAAAGCCGAACGATAATTACGCGATTACCACAATTCGAGAATTATTAACGAACCGCCGTGGATACGGCGACGGGCGTCGTAGTTTTATAACAAGTCTCGCGCGCAAAGTGCATCGAACTATCGATGGAGATGCTCCCTTGAGCAATTCGCGCGTGGAAAGTATAATTATTTTCTTATTTTTTATTCGCGTGCGTAGCCGATATTATATTAAAAAGTGTCTAACAATCATAATCACTCGGTCGTCGCCGTCGTCGTGGACGTTGTTGTTGTTGTTTTTGTATTACGTACGAAGAAAAATCTCACCCGTGAAGCAATACGTGGGTAATTATAATAATAATGACGGTAATAATAAAACGTTGTGTACTCGTTGAATAGCGGCCCGTGCGGACGGCTCACGACTGGGAAATTCTGAGGTATTGTTTCGATATCAAACAGTGGTATAGATGTTCGAAAAGTGAAGGTATTCGTAAAAAAAATATACGAGCGGAATATTATAACGCTCGTCCTCGAGATACGCGAACGCCGGCGGCGGCAACGATTGCCCCGATTGGCGGACTTTCGTTTTGGAAAAAGTCGAATCCGAGGAGAGAACGCCGCCGTTAAGGGATGTAGGGTACGGACGGCAGCGATGTTTTTGATGGAAAACCGAAACATTTTTCGTTCGGCGTCTCGAACTCCCGGACGCGCGTCTTTTGACGACGCAATCGTTCGTCCGACGGATTTCGATTGTTTGTCGAGTATACGCGCGTTCGGCGTATGTTCGGTATTTCGACCGTAAACCGAGCCCGGCAGAATCGGACGGCTCGTGAACTACGAAGGTTCTATTCGCCGTCGAAGCGACCACGTATTCGTTTCGCTGTTTTACGCGCCGACGTCGTGCGTCGTTGTTTTTACGAACTTTCGATAGGCGCGCCGGCAACAAAATAATACAACGCTACTAAGTCGTACGTTTCACTTTTCGACGATTAAAACCGAACGGATATTTGTAACGGAGAGACTGCCGCCCAGAGTTGTACACGTTCCACGATTTTTCGTCGCGAAACCGCCAAATAAACAATCGTGTCGATCGACCGAAAAACGCGTCTTCGTTTCGACGAGCCGCGTTGCACAATGGATACAACGGGTCGTACCTATTTAGCCGGTCACCCAGCGAGCGTGTTCCGTAGGCGAACGACCCGTGTCGCGTTTAACCGAATCGAATAAACCCGAAGAATAGTTGGTCGGGTCCGATAAAACGAACGAAAAGTACACAAATCGTAACATGTTTTTCCGGTTCGTAACACTTGTCGCTGCTATCTAGTAGTTGGCAACGAACAACCGAACTTGGTGGCGCGATTAATGCCGCGAATCGTCGTGTACCGCGTGTTTTACGATTTATCCAGCGCGCGTTTCGTTCGTATTATATATATATACCTACGCAACGGTACACTACTACACGGGCGCGTACAATAAAGTAACGGCCGAGCGAATAAATGCCCGGCAACGTTATCGCGGTCCTAATTGTCGCGGTAAATAGCGCCCGCCGATACGTTTATAGCGTTGTACAGCCGACACGTTTCTGGGATATCGTCGTTTCGTTTTTTTTACAGTTATATTCGATCCGGTCGAACGGACACCGGGCGTTGGAAGGAACAGGCGTGTTAGAAAGTGTAAGTACCGGCGGCCGCGTAGAACTCGGAAATACGATTAACCTTCGTTCAAGGTTGCGGATCGAACGCGCGTTATATTTTTTTCGTCGTTCACTTTTACCGCGCGGTGGGGGGGGGATACGCGGCGACGGTCGCGCCCGTACAAAAAAAAACGCGCGCGGACGACGGCCTATCCGATACGAATTGGACCGGCGGTCGAGTCGTCCCGTTTGTCGGTCGATCGTAATTGGATGTCGACGAAAATCTAATCGGCGAAGACGACAACGTCGTTGTCGTCGTCGATCCATTTCGGGATGGTTACCTCGTCGTTCGTTCGATTAAGACGTACGAGGAACTATACCGGTACGAATTCGCGTAAACAATATAAACGCGCGCGAAATGTCCGCAATTCGACGCGGGGTTCTCGACTTACGGTCTGTAAATGAATCCGCAAGGAACGAGATACGGGGAAGCTACACACACGCACACACTGCCGTCGTTTAACGTTAATGTAGTAATCGTCGTATTTCGTTATACGTTCGACCGAAGACGAAACGCGAGCGTATAATTAAACCGGTGGCCGTTTCAAGGGCGCAAAACGTGTTTCAACGTTCGTAACGTAGGGGAATTAAACGACGAATATTACGTGCGAACGAGTACACGCGGCGGTAAGACGGCAAAAAGATTCGCGGCGTTTTAAAAAACGTCCGATACGAATTGTACGCGTAAAGGGTAAAATGAACAGTGTTATGAGGTTATTACGCGAGGCGTGAATAACCATTATGAGGACGTACTGCTAAGATCAATGTGGCGGATCTACTCGTACCCTAAAGTAGTTCACTTACGTAGTAGTACATAGGAATGGTTCAAAAACGAACGCCTTGCCGAATGTAAAACACGAGAAACCGGTTTACTCGCGGAGGAAGTTAAAGAAACACATCGTAATACGTATAATACTCGTCTGGCGGTACGTTCGAAAGTCGAAAAACGAATAAACATCGCGAACTGGTTTTAATCGAGCGGACTGACTGGAAGCGGGCAAAACACGCGAAACACGGGAAATAAGCGCACGTACACGTCGTTGTACGAAGGTAAGCGTGAGCGCGCGACGCGATCGATAAATTCGTCATGATTTTCGTAAAAAAGGACCCGCCTTCGTTGGTCGCGACGCGTGTCTCCGCGGTACGTGCACGGTCCGAAAAGGACGGAACCTATTCAACACGCCGTTCGTGAGGCTCCGGTGAAGCCGGTAAACACGAAAGACGAAACCTTGGAACGGGACGGGAAAACGACACGGGCGCTATTGTGTTTACGGGCGCGTTAAAATATACGAGTGGAAGAAAGTATCGTGTTCGGCGTCGTTTCTAATACGTACGATCCGTGTACGCGTGTATGTGAAATAAAACGAAAATCCTCCGACCGTATAATGTTTCAGAAACGAACGAATAATTTTCGGAAAATTCGTTACCGTATACCGCCGCGCGGTGTGTTCCGCAATAATACGATTTTACGACGCTAGGCGTTCGAAAGAAACGAAAGAAAAAAAGTAATACGTCCGTTATGGAAACGCGTAGGGTTTATTTCGTTTTTCGATTCGTACTGTGACCAATTCCGATGGTCGGTATTCAATCGATTCCGTCGGTAATAATTACATACGATCGAATACGTTTAAGATTCGAAAAATCGCGCTCGCCGTAATCGACCCGTTGTGCAGCCACCGGTCGCATTTGTCTCGACCGTTAGTCATCGGCGCCGAAAACATCAATTACGAAATCCCTTTCGTAAATTTCGATCTAGCGTACGCCGTGTCGCCCCGACGACGAAGTAAAAGCGTGCGCGTGTGTGTGTGTGTGTGTGTGTGTGGAGGGGAGGAGCTGGTTTTTGTCGTCGGTTTATTACATTTTCGGCTCGTACCGTCAGCGGAATAACAATTTCGAACGGAAAAAAAATCGAAATTCAGGTTATACCGCGCGCCAGTACCTACGGCGTCGTAAAAACACGATAAGCACGTCGTTCGAACGCGGTGGTTATAGTAACCGTCGAAATTCTCGTCCGATTTAATCGCGATACGGAATTTATTATTACGATACGTACGCTACGAAAACAATTATTTTCGTACGTATATATGTACGCGTACTTGTTGCGCGTTGGCTGGTTACGTGACGCGTTTTTTTTTCGTATTGACTAACACAGCGCACGGACCTAATCGTCGTGATCAATTAGCCTGTGAAATGGCGCAAACGCGCACGCACGCTAATTAACCCGAGTGACGTTTACGGGAATGATCGCTACGTTCCAAAATTATTATCGGAAATTAACGACGGATAGCCGGTAACCCCCCCCCTGGGTCACCATTGACCCGTTTCGATAATAATTTCGACAGCGCGGGGCACTGACGGGCGACATGTTAGTTACCGAAGACCGGCGGACGTGGTACGTTCGACTAGCCAAGTCGGCGCGAGAAGTCACGTCGCGTAGTAACCATCACACCCCCCCCCCACGGAACGAATACCAACCACGGACGGCGCACGTTTTTGCCGTCGTGTCCGCCCACGGCATTTCGTCGCGACACGTCCGACGGATAAAAAAACCCTAGCGCGCCAATATTCGCGCCGTCCGTGATCACGCAATAAGGTCGGCTACGTTTTTACCGGAACGGACGTACGAGGACTACGAAATTCGAACGCTATTATCGACGGACGTAACGAGAAATTCTGCGAGAATTCGAATTAGACGACCATATCGTTCAAAGGAAAGAAACATTGGGCAACAACGAACGTGACTGTAAACTACGACGTACGAGGTACGCGGCGAACAAATAGAATATTTCGTCGGCGACTGTTGTCTGGGCGGCTACGGTTTCCGGTTTACGGGCTGTATTCGAAGGGCGGACGGACTGGATGTTTTATCGCACTTACTATCAGCCGCGGGCCGACGGTAAACGGCGCTCGGAGCGACGTTAAAAAAAACGACGGAACGTGGTGAGTAGACGGGAATGAGAGGGGAAGCGTTGCACGCGCGCCGTAACGGTAAAGGAAACCGAAACTTTGAGCGGCGAACCAGTTGGAGAAACTTCCGCCGAGTCGTGCCCACGTTCGCGGGGGCCGTTGTTATTCGCGCGTAACACCCCGCGGGCGCCGAAAGTAAAAGTAGTCCGACGAAAATCCCGTTCCCTTAACAGTTCGTCTCTTACCGTTCAGCACACAAAACGAATCGTCGTAGTCCATGCCGGCACGTTTGCGCCGAACCCGTTGCATGGCGCTGCCCGCGGTTCGATCGCCGTGGTCGCCCGGCTACGACGGCCGTCCGCCGGACGCGTTGGGAAACAACACGCGCCACCGGGCGGTCGTCGTACGCGTCATGTCCGACGAAATACGTTCCGCGTTTTTGCCCGTCCGTCGGCGCGACTTGTGTGTGAGAAGACCGTCCCGGCCGTCGGTCTTCCCGTTCGACAAACTCGGACCCTCGCCACACCGCGTCGCGTTCCGTACTGAATTCCGTCTATTAGCGTTGATAACCTAACCGCGCACGCGATTACGTGTTCAAGGCGAACGTATAACATTTCGTACGCGCCGCAACTCGTTTACGTGCCGGACTAACGATATACGCGCGCGCGCACGTACGTTATTGTACACCGACCAGGCTCGAATCCGCCTCGTCACAAGCGCCCGCCGACGTTTCGTTTGGCCGGAAATGCACGAAACGCCGCTAGCGGTCGCGAAAATACACGCGTGGTCGGACGTGGAGCGCGGCGCGGTTCGTTTATCGCGTTCGGATGGGGTGTGGGGGGGGGTTGGTTGTACGTTCGCGAACGCGATGAATACACCCGGAACGAAACGAAAACCGGGCGTCGGTAATAAACGAACCGTCGACGATAACAAACGACGCTTGGTACACGAACAATTCCGAAACGCCGCCGCTACCATTACCGCCACTCGCGCCCTAGTATTACGTAAATAACGTGTACGATCGGTTCGACCGACATATATATATATATACGTAAATGACGATCGATAATTACCGTTCGCCGGTACTTTCGCCCGAAATTCGCCGAATTCGATCCAAACGCGGCCGGGTCGGATGTGCGCGAAAAGAAACGATTTTTCCCGTCGAACCTAACAACGATTCTAATTATTCCCTCGTCGTTTCTGATTTATGGACGCCCATCGCGCGCGGGCGTGCGCGCGTACTTAACGGATCAAACGTACGTTAATAGTTCGTATTTTCATTGTTTAATCGAGGAGAAATTCCGGAAACGCGGCGCCTATTAAATATGTATGTATATATATATCCCACGCTACCGAAAACGTTTATCGTTCAAGTGGTTCCCTCTCCTTCAAACGGGATGGAAGTAAATAATAAAAACGAATTTCTCGTCGGCCAACGCGCGCGCTGTATTTCTCCGAGGCGAAAATGCAAATCCGACAGGCTCGCGCGCGTCCATTCCCCGCCGAACGTACGTAACACACACAACGGACCGACGCGTCGATTCGTATCGTTTTCCGCCCGAGGCGCCGCTATACGAGCGGCCGTCGACGAACATTTCGATTGATCGCCGCATTCTTACGTGGTCGGACGGTACGTACTTCGGGGCGGACATCGCGCGCGCGAAAAACGTCGGCCGGTATAACGGACAAACACGTCCTTAATCGGCTGGTCGTTTTGTCAAAGTACGCCGTACAAATACAGCGACGTTTCCCTTTATCCGCGACGATTACCTCACGAACGTGGTCGTCCAGTGGTTCGTTCCGTTCGATTTCGCTTTCGCGACGATTCGAATTTAAAAACCGCCCGGCCATTCGATATAGATCAGTCGGCGGATACAGTCTCAAACGGCGGGTAACTTATGCCTTTCTCCTCCGGGCGGTAGGGTCATAACTTTCTACGAACTTGGTTTCGTATAATCGGTCCTATTGTCTTTTTACCGTGTACGGCGGCAACGAAGAGCGTTTACGTCGTCGTATCACGTTTCGCAACGATCGCCGTACCGAACCGATCGTTATTGGAGTATGACTTTCCTGCGAACGGCGTTTATTAGGTTACCGAGTCAAGACGACGATACACTCGCGTGATTTGTCGGACGACCGGCCAATACGTTTCGTTCGGGCCCGAATGTGGTCGAATAATCTCAACGACGTCCCCGTGGAACGTTCGCGTAGTCATAAACGGGCGGATACGATTTTGTTTTAGGTACAAAATGTCGAACGTAGCTGGACGATTAGATATTGTAAATAATCATATAGTAAAAGATAAAAAGTACGCAGTGCTAAAAAAGGAAAATTAAATAGCGAAACCGGCCGGAAGTAAATTAAACGATAAGATTAACGGGCGGACAAGTTGAATTTCAAATGTTACGCGAGGTGTCATTTATATTGTAGTTTCGTAGAAGAGAACTAAAGAAAGACCTACGGAGAGACGACCTGGAACAATTCGATAACATACGAACAACACCCCCCCCCTCTCCGCAGGTTCCGAGGTGGAATTAAACGATTCGGTTGTTATCGGAAATTGGACACATTTTTTTTTCGTACGACCTAAACGCGGCGGTATCGAGACCAAATCGGTATACGTTGTTCGTACTTGGAATCGACGGTCGAATTGATAAAAGCGACGGTCGCTTTATTCCGAAATAACGCGTAGTTCCCGTCCGTCAACGACATGAAACGCGAGTGACCCGCCGGAACGGCTACGAGCGAAACACGACGGTCATAGCGAAACTCGCCAATCGGAAATCGCGAATTTTCGGCACGAATTTCGCTTCCGAAATGGCGCGTTACGGACCGATCGCGCCCGCTAAAACTCGACGGGCTAAATATACATACGGCGTGTCGTTCCTAACACGCGGCGCGTTCGTTTATCTCTCGTATTGGCGGTAATTCCATTCCACGAATAGTAATACGGTTTGTGAGGGAAACGAGAGTCCCCGGTATCGATCGCGACGCGGTGGCGGACGTCTTCGTGACGGCGTTCTAGCGCGTAGTAGACTCGAACCGAAGAACGAAATCCGTTTTTTCGGTCGACCGAAAAGACCGCGGCGCGTGTACCGTTGGAAAAGAATTTTCGCGTAAACCGGACGACACCGGTGGTGTTTGACGGATTCGACGAAAATGACGACCCTTAAGGTGGACCGGCCATCGATTTGAAAACGACAGTATGTCGTTTTTGAATTCGCGTTCGAACCCGTAACGTGTTTACGTAATACATTATCGAAACGCGGAGCTTAAACGGTCCCGTCGTATGCCGATTGAACGACCGTAAATATTCGTCGCTGGGCAGACTTGGCTAACGCGTTCGCGAGGCAACCTACGTTATTATTCGTGAAGGTATTCGCGGTTCGACGGTTCGGTTAACGTATAATTAACGATTTTCGCTAAACATCGCGTTTATCGTTTGTCTATTTTTAATTCGCCTCCGTGTCGTACCGATACGACACGCACGCGAGCGTATGATACTCTCTCGTTTCGTATAAAACGGTCAAAAATTATCGAAATAAGCGATTTGAAAATTCGTTATTAATTTTTTGGAAAAATATTTGTAAATAAAAAGTTACACACACACACACACACATATATATAACCGTACTTGCCGCGTATTATTTATATTGTTGGAATATACGGCGGCGCGAGTATCGTAGACGTATAATCGTTTACAACTTTCTAGAAAACAATTTTTTTATATTATTTATTACGATATACGATATAGCGATTTTAACTGAGAAAACGAGGTAATTTATGTAGGCGTGTACGTTGCTTTCATAAAACGCGGGAACTTAATAACGTTATTAAACGCATATATCGTACGCGTTGCCCAAGATAATTTTTACGTATACACGTATAAATCTACCCGTAGTCGTTTAAGACGCGCTTTCTTAAGTTCTAACGAACTGTTCGCGCGTTAAAACACTGTATAAGACGGGTTGTCTACCTGCGAAGCCGCCGTTCGTGTTTACGTACGCCCATTCCAATTTTAATTCTTTGAACGTCGCCATCGGTCGGTTTTCGAAACAATCCAGACAAATCGGTTCGCAATAAATACGGGACGACGACGGCGGGCAAACAGGTGGTTCACCAACGAACGGAAAACGAAAATCGGAGCGATCGGGAAAAAAAAGCGGTCGATGGGCGGGGGGGCGAGAGAAAACGAAACGGAACACAGCGGACGCGGCGTCGGAGGCCGGCGGACAACTGATTTAGAGAGAACGTAATATCCGAGAACCGCCGGTACGATAAAAGCTACGAACTTCAACGACAGGCAGGTATGCGGCGGATAAATAAACGCTACACACGGGTTAGGTATTAATTACGTAAGAACCGATAAGCGACCACGTCCAAAGTTTAAACGTGTACGCGAGTTTCGATACGGTTTTGTGCGGCGACGATAATTTCGCGGCGCGGCGTTTAACGAACAATATTTCGACGCGCCTGTTTATAGCGGATAGAACGGGACTACTTGCCGCGGAATTTCGGTGGAAAATGTGTACGTAATTATCGGATAGTAAATAGGACTCGGACGCCGTTGCGGTGAGCAACATTATCGATCGGTAAATTATCGAACGCGGCCGTATTGTACCGCGAAAGCACCCGAGAATTACGCCAAGAAAGTATTCCGGTTACCCCACCCCACCCCCTTTCCTGTTCCCAGCCGTTATTTGGCCGGCGGTCTAAAAATACTCGAACGAATTAGGCGCTGTCCCGCGGCTATCGTCGATCGGTATTTCGGTATTCCTCAAAACGCGAAACGACCCGGGTAACGTCGATGAACTACGCCGCGAGTAATCGCGATTGACGGAACGTTTAGGTTTCCATCGGCGTGAACTTCAAACGGACTTTTGAACTGGAACGGTCGAAAACGAATGGCGCGAATACAACGACGGCATTTACGGCGGCTCGTTAATCAGAAAATGAAAAAAATGAATGAAAACAAAAATGAATAAATGTAAACGAAAAAAACGTTATTACGAAAGTACGCTTACTTCTACGCGTCTATCGTCGCCATCGACACGGCCAAGATACAGCACGCCTTACGTCGCTCGCGACTAGGCAACTTGTTACGCGTCGACGCCGTATAAGAATATCGTTAACGTTCGCGGGGTCCCGCGATTAGTCTATTGATCGTCGTAAATTATCGCTCGGAAGTGAAAAAAACGTTCCGACGAATTTCGGAACAAACGGTTTAGAAACCGATAACCCGGACTCGGGTTCGGGCGTTGCGGACCACGTAGCTTTTTTCGTCCAGAATCCCGCCGTAATTGTGAAAGATCGTCGTTCGGTACCGTTAACCGTGTGCTCCGAATACGTCCAATACACGCTATCCTACTACGTTTGCTCAAAGGCCGTAATGTTGTCTCGACGTCTACCGTCAAAAAACGAAAAAGTAATAACGGCCGTTCCTCGAGTACGTTCGACGCGCCGCGGGTTTCGTTTTTTCTTTCGATTATACGGCGAATCGTAGCCGAGCGATCGAAAATTTAACGATTTACGTCTCGCGATATGCGATACGATTACCGCTCGCCCGAATATCGCCCACCTTCGCGTAGCTTCGTTAGTCACGCGCGGGACGATATTCACCGTAAAAACGTCTTTCTACACACCCTTTGTCGGGACGGTGGACGTTTCTAGCCCGATGTTCCCCTGTACTCGAATTCCTCGGGTAACGTCTGTTCGTGTCCATTTTATCCCGTCGTCCGAAACGCAAGATGTACGAATTATATGTAAACGACGAAAGTGTTTACGTAAGGGAGCGCATAGAGCGCGTTCATACGATCGAATTTCAAAAACGAAAAGAAAACGTCTTACTACTGTCGAAGTACTCGCGAACGGTTCCTGTTGTAAACGGTTAACTACTAAGAGCGATCGTTAAATCGATTACGACGGTAATATTGCGAAACGATGGCCGCGGGACGAATGTCGTCCCTATCAATGCAGCTTGGATGGACGTCGGGTTTCCAAACCCGCGGACGCGGTGATCGAAAAACGTCGGCCTTGCCACCGGGACGGTTTCCGAACGGGACGAAAATCCCGCGACGTGCGTGTGTACTCGGGTCGGTACTGTACGGGGGGATTGTTTGGTAACGTGACCGGTCGCCCACCATAGGTCCGTTACGACGCGTACTTTCACCGAGCGGCACGACGAAAGTCGCGTATAATTCTCGTCCGAAAACTACGGGGCGCGCGCGTACGTACCTTTTTCGTAGGACGTATGGCAGTAGAAGCACGTGTACCCGTCGTTCGTGTAGTCGTCGTGGTCCATCGTTGTGTCCGTCGTTCGGTTCAACGGCGACCAAAACGGACGGACCGGCCGCTACTTCGGTACGGTTTTCGCGCGGCGGTTAGGTCGTCCGGTTCGCCAACGGCGGCGCTCCTTTCTCCTCCTCCGTGTGTCCGGTGGCCCGTCGTTGTACGCGCGCCGATGGCGGAATAGTGGCGACGATCGCGACCGCGCGGCGCGCCGCGTCGGTGGGGACCGCGCGACCGGAGAAGGACTACTACCGCCGAGCGCCGGCGAACGTGGACGAAAAAAATCAATACCTCGTGCGCCGCGCCAACGTACGGTCCGCGGCGCAAACGCGGCCGCGCACGCGTGTCGTACGATTCACTTTCCCGTCGTTCCAACGTATAATTCGAAAATCGGGAGCCCGCGTTCTCGTCGTCGTCTACAGCCGCCGCCGTATAGTCCAATAATATAGCGTCCGCGTTATCGGTGAGTAAACGACGCACGTTCAATTAATAACGATACCGTTTCGACGTCCATTTCGACACCTTTTCGCTTTCAGCCAGATTCGTCGATTAATATATACTAATATCTTTCGATTAAAACGTACGCGTCCAACGGCGTAGTGTAGTTTTCGCTTTTATCGAAACAAACGTCCGGGGGGTAAATTTGTTTCCGCGAAATGTACGCGAAGTAAATTTAACCTAACCCGACATTGTCACTTGGTTTCGTAGTAAATACGAAAAGAAAACCGTCCGGTTCGTTCGGAACGTCTCGAACGGTATTATCGACGAAGCGCACGAGCGAGAAAGTTCCGCGAACAGGTGGAATGCACCGGCAACAAACGCGTTAGTTGTTACGTGGACGGGCGATGGATGATACTTGAGCGACTAGGTCGGACGTAAATACGGTCCGATGTGTATTAGTTTTTCGGGTCGAATAAGTACGTTTGCACGTTTAATTATTTACGCGAGACATTCGTCGAATTTCGTACACGAGTCCCGGTGATAGAGTCACGACCCTCCTCGGTTCTCGTACAATACAAAGCGGGACGGCGGAAAGGCGGTTCACGCCGACCGCTGTTGAATGTTCGCGCGAGTGTCGTCCCCAAAAACGGGACGAGAAAACGCGTTCGTGTATACGCGTGAGTTGTCGAAGAATTCCCCGCGTTGTCCCGTCGCGTTCAATTAAGCGAACGTTCGCGCGTTTTCCAAAAACGAACGGACGGCCGTCGGTATACGGAGCGGCGTCCGGTGCCACATTAGGACAACAGTGGCCGATTCTAACGTTCCCGAGTAGGCCTTGAAAATAATTAGCCGAAATGACGCGGAATTCGGGGAAAACTTCGTATAATTAGCGCTGCGTCGCCCGCCGGGCCCCGAGAACGTAAACCGAACGAACGACAACGGGCGCGGATAGGGGGGGGAGGAATTAATACGAATTCGTGACGCGACGATTGCCGTTGTTGGGTTGCGTCATCGGCTAACGTGAAATTAGGAGAATCGTCCGACGGCCGTTATTTTCGTGGAGTGAAATTACCCCGACCGTAGCCGACGTCCGAAACCGCGCCACACGAATCTCCCCGGTGGGGTACGTTTCGTGTGTAAACCGTACGGCGCCAGTAATTCGTAACGAAAAAACTGCCTAACTAGTTATTAGTTATGTGACGTTCCAAATTCGTTCCTCGGCCTCGCGTAACGAATAATACGATTTTAACGACGAACGCGTACGTTCGTCCGTGTTTTTTTTTCCCGAATCCGTCGAATACGCGTGCACGCGCGCTAAACAAAAATTACTTCGGATAATTTTAATCGATTCCGTTTCAATCGGACCCGCGGTTCGCGCGTATTTCGTTATCGAATTAATTTTTACGCGTTACGCCTCGCGTCGGTCGTCGGAATCGATCAATTGTAGTACTGACGTATTTCGAAACGGGGGGGAAAATTGATAACGAAATATTAAAACTATACCGAGTACGGACGGAGTTGAAAGTCGAGTAAATTGTAATCAAATCGCTCGTCGTTATTCGCGGTTTTTTTTCCGATTCAATACCGAACTGCTTTTTTCGAATTGCAACGCGTTTACCATCCGGCCGACCCCGTACGTAAGTATCCGAATTTCATTCGAAAATCGAAATCTCCGAGTACGGTTTTTTACCGTCCGGCGATTTTTACGAGCGCGCCGGATTCGTACAAACCGGCGGTGGGGCTGACATTCGCGTGTAATTATATTATACGAAAACGCGCGTGTTTAATTTCGATTCCCCGCGCTTTCGCACGGCACAGTGGCGTACTAACAAGGGAGGAATAACAAGGAAGAAATAACCCCCTCCCAAATTTGTGGGAAAAATTAATTTCTTACGAGACGTAGTCAATAATAACGAAAAACTAAAATATTTCTAAACTTCAATACACGTTATGATATAACGTTAAAATTGAATAAAATGATTTAATGTTTCGTTAGGGCGTCAGATTTATTTATTCAAAAATTAACCCCCCCCCATATTTCCGAAATTCAGGCCTAAGTACGCCACTGGTACGGCAACCGGTGTTTCGACGCACTTTTGTTTTGTTTTGAAACGCGACGCGTAATTAGCCCAAAAACGAATTCGACGAAAATTGATTTCTGTATATTTCGCGAACGCATGACGCGAGCGTTGTTCGATTATCGACGCGCGTCGAAGCGTTTAACAGTGAAGAAAACGTATCGTTAAAACGCCGTAATGATCGAAAAAACATTTCGACGGTGTCCTTTGGTTACCGTCACGGATTAACGGTGGGACAGTTCCCCGGGGTCGATTACGACGAAACACCTAGCGGTCGCGGTTCGTTCGAACATCGTTAAATTCGAAACGAAAACCGATTCGTCCACAAAATGGAACGGGGGGGGGGGCGCGCGAATCGTTCGGAACGTAGAGCTCGTCGTGTACAACGCGAGTTTGTTTACCGCTCCGTTTAACTACTGCTACTGCCTAGGGTTTAAAAATAGGCGACCCCGATCGGTTTACACGCGCGTAAAACGCTCCGACAAGAACGTCCGCGTCTGCCCGGCAGAGGACAACGTGTCGGGTCGGGGACGAGGAGAATACGGACGATACTCCGGCGGCGGGTAGCGGCGAGTACGTTAAAAAGCGCCGGAAATCGTCCGGATTCGACGGAACGTTCTCGGCAACCATCCCGTCCGCCCGCGTAACACTCGCGGCGCACGGCGGTAATTAAATACGCGGCAACGAATACGACCGAAAACGGACCGGCGATCGGTCTGTCCCGTACGGAAAACCCACTAGGCCGTTACGTTCCGGCAGAGCGCGGATTATTTGATCCACCACGTCTTGTATGGCGCCGCGCGGGCGCTCCTGCGTGCGTATGTTCGGGAATTAGAGTCCGCGCGTACGGACTAGTAGCCGAGTATTCGCCGCGGTAGCCGCGCGTCTCGCGTGTTTACGTCGTCGCGCTCCCGTAGTAACGAATAACTGTACCGGAGTCAGAATCCGCCGACCGTTCGTAGTAATTTGTGTGTTCGAGTTTTACGCAAAACGGTAAGTGTATATTCGCGCGACTCCGTAGGTCCGGTTTTCTTCTTTCCAAAACCGCGTACCCGATTTCATCCGTCTATCGTATAACGGTGAAGTTCGCCGTTCGCGTAACCGTCACGTCCCTGTCGGTACCGGACCCACCGGTTCCAAATATTTTCCGGAAACACCGAAAGGTCACTTCGGCGGTCTTTTACGTCGGCCGATACGTTTGGTCGTAATATACCCGGCCGGTCGTCCGTCTGAACGCACTAGTGATTCGAGCAACGACCCGTACCGGCCGACGACTGTTTTATTTTCCTTTCTCGCGACGTACACGAAACCGATTATCTATCGGCCGTGTCGTCCCAAGTTCATACACGCCGACGGTTTATATATATATATATATATACGACGACGGGACGAATATATCGCCGGAATACGTCAATTCGTTCGTATCGACGACGCGATTAATAACGACGGGCGTGTAAACGAATCACCCGTTATTCGATTTCGGACAATTATCGAATTCGTTAATCAAACGTCTCGGTCCCTGCGCGATAATGGACCCACTCCCTTTCCCCTCTCCACCTCGCCACGGCTAAATGCGATAATATTATTGACGATCGAAGGTTTCCGAACGGGCCCAAATGTACTCGGTTAAAAACGGAAACGAAGCGTTTTCGGCCGACGATCGTTTACGCGAGGTGTAAAACTATTCGTAGTTTTTATCGGTCGTCGCTAACGAGTAATTGGCGCGATCGGCCGAAATCATCCGCCGACGAGGAGGAGAACATATTGATAATACGTCCGCGTTGACGACCGATCTAAAAAAGAGTGTTCGTATTTTCGAAATCGAACGCGCGTTTATTAATTATTCCGTACGACCGTAAACATATTCCCCCGCTCGTTCTACTAATTAAACGGGCGCGTTAAATCCCGATAATGTCCCCCCTTAGCCGTTCCGGACGACCGTTAGCCTATGTCGTTAATTTCAACAGGAAATTCGGTCGACTTTTATTTTCCGACGCGCCAATAACGTATTCCGCGCGAATTACGCGTACACTCTGCCCGAAGCCAATCGATAGTTTCGCCTTTCCTGTTTCATTGTTCGTTCGATTTTGTTATTATTTTGTTTTTCGCTTTTACCGGTTCTGTGCCGCCCGGACGTATTTTCTCGCACGTTGGCTGGACGGCCCCGTCGCAATCGCGTTTCGTCCCTAGTTGAAATGTACGTTCGCGTTTCCGATATCCGACGAATACGTTTCGCACCTCGATAAATGACGAGACCAGATCGTAACCAGATTAGACGTGACAAACTATATAGGTAAAACCGAATTTTACGTTTCGCTCGGCATGTTCCTTTGTTCCGCGGATATAATTGTCACTGAATGTGTGCGTCCATAACGTGTAGTACGGCGTAAAGTGAAGGACATAATCGGCTGTTTAAATAAAATTAATGCCCGCAAATATAAGCTAAAAGTTACTTCAATTATTTTTATCGTTTTCAAAAATGTATTTCGCGTAAAAAATAGCTGAAAAATCTTTTCACGCGCGTGTTAAAAAAATTACGATTTTTTTCTCGTAACCTTTGAAACAAAAACCAACGACCCGTCGTGGCTATTGTCCAAAACAGAAATTTTTATATTACACGTGTACACGAATCCCCCACGGCGTACGGTAAACTTGTCACCGATATAAATGGCCTACGATAGAATAAGTAAAAATCGTTCGACCAAATGTAGACGGTTTCGCGTAAAGTAACGTAAACTAGTGGCGTATGGTCGAGTTAGTTTTCCACTGGTGGACGGGGCGAGAGAGAACCGTTAACGGCCTGAGAATTTGGCGAAATCCTTAAACGGCCGCGAGTTAATTACCGATCGTAATATCCCCCCCTCCACCCTAGCGGCCGGAGGCTTTTAATTGAACGGCGTAGCAATTCCGAAATGGTCCGTTTCGTCGTAGCCGGGGACGCGCGCGCTGGTGCTCGAACGTAAGTAACCATTTTGGGAACCGAGATTGTACCGCGGACGCGGTATCGTCGTCGTGTCCTTTGCCGTTTGCGCGAACGTACGTTTCGCGTCGAGACCGTAAAACAATGGGGCGGAGGGGACGGACGACCGCGGCTAGCGAACAATTTCCAGATCTCTCAATTGGCGCGTACCGGTCAATTTAATTCGAAAGTGTCGAACCCGATACCGTCGTCGCGGACTACAATTTTTTTTGCGTCGTACCGAGAAAGTCCGCGTCGCGCTCGGGGCATTCCGTAATCGCGGTAACGACGCTCCGGCGTAACCGTACGCGTCGTGCGCGTACCGTCACGTCGACGCGACGTCGATTACCGTAGTATTTTATTCGCGGGTCGTTTTTATCGAATACTCGTCGAGAAAACGATATTACGTTTACCGCTCGCTCGTACTTCTAAGCGCTATTTGACACGATATCCGCCGATCGTTAATATTATTGCCGTTAGTTAGTCATTTAGAGTGGCGATTATACGTCTTTACGCGTATCGTAGTATCGGAGTTTCGGGCGAAAAAACGCGAAACATATTTATTACGATTCGCGTTCAAACGTTTCGCGCCCTCCGAAAACCCGGATACGAAATTATATTATATAATAATAGGATTCCGAAGATACTAAAAAACTAACTGTCGCTTAAACTAACGCTTAAACGCCGGCCATTGTTGTTCGCGTTACCGGCCGGTGGCCACCGGGAGTGTTAAACAGACCGTAATTAATTGCGGCCCAGAAAGAAAAAAAAACGAACGACGAGGTGTGTTATTAACGCGGCGGCGTTTAGTGCCGAAGAGAAATTCGGAATTACGGTTCGATTTGAAACGGCGGGATTCGCCGGGCGAATATTAGTGTTAGTACGCGTCCACCGGACGTATATTTCGCCGTTACGACGTTACACACGATTACGAGCTTACGTCCGATTAGGACGGACGGATCCCCTCAACAAATAACACGGGCCCGGGGGGGGAAGGCGTTTTTAAATTAACGTTCCCTCGTATATACGGGCGACGTGAATATGTCGAGGGGGGGAGGAAATAATTTTATTAATAATCGACGGAAAATCTGAAAATCTGAAACGACGACGCGTAGTAAAAAAAAATGACCCTACGACCAATACGGTGTATTTATTTATCGTTCGGTCGGCGACTATCGCCAAGTTCGATCGGAACACCTAACCCCGAACAACGGGTGGTGTACACTAATCCGTTCGCTACACACCCGCGGGCGCGAATTTTTCACATTTTTCGACAACGAGACGCCAATGTCGGGTCCCGACGGGCGACCATCGGATTCTCCGTCGTACGTTTCTCGACCGCGCGCGGACCGGAAACGTCCGTTCGCGCGGGCGCGTTAAATATCGAAATAGTCCGTGGCGTTCTACTACGAATAAGCAGCCGGGGACACGAAGTGTGAATGCGTTCGTCAACCGCCCGTCGTCGACACAAACGCGCGTTTGTTCGAGTTGCCGTAATGGCGAGTGTTACACGACTATCGAGAATATTAATACGCGCGTGAGCGATTACAGACGAAACGGCCTGCGTGGACGCGCCTGATCAGCGGATACCAACGGCTGTACGACCGTAAAGGGGCTCACACGACCGCGGCGGACATGCGCCGAGTCCAGAGAACGGAGCGTCCTGTAGCGGAACGTCTTGTAGTTTATTAATTATTTATCCGGTCTTACATATATTTTCTCGATAAAATGGTAATCCGGTATGAACCCAACGACAATCTAATAACCAACAACTAATAATAACACCTAATAGCCTATACCGACGATACGGTAAACACGTTCTCGTAACACTGACGTTACGTCGGAGTCTATTAATCATCCGCGTGTGTTTCGTAGATATGTTACCGCCGGACGTCGGTAAAAAGCCCGAAAAACCGCCGATAATTAAAATGGCCGGTTATTTGGAGAAGAAGGGTCGAATGGTCAGTAAATACGCACGTTCGGTTACGTTAATCCCGTCGTCGCGCGGTTAGCTTTTTCGGTCGATCGTTACCGTAAAAACCGCGCGACTTGGCGGATTACCGTTCCGCCCGTACTTGGCTCGTTGTTCCGTTACGGGGCGTTTTTTCTTGTTTTTCCGTAGCGCGTGGTCGGCGTGCGCCGGTGGAAAAAGAGGTGGTGCGTGCTCGAAGGCAAACTGTTGCTGTACTTCAAAACGCAATTAGAGTACTCCCATCATTTGTCGCCGTGCAGAGGATCCGTCAACATGGGTCTCGCGTTGTCCGTGACGCCCCGGGGCCCGTGTCAACTGCAAATCGTCACTAGATCTCAAATCGTAATTTTCGTGAGTATCCCTACGGTGTCGCCGTCGGCAACGCGACATTTCTACCCGATGGAAAACATTCGTTTCAAAAATACCTCCGCGACGGACTACGTACGTTCGGTATTTACGACGACGAGCGTTGCGGTGAAACTAAAAAAAAAAAAAAAAAAACGGGAGTGATCTCGTTAAACGAACTTGATCGGACGATAAATACGTATATAGTACGCGAAATCGCCGAGACGTATACGAATGCACGATGGCAAAACGCGATAGGAAATAAGCGCGTAAACTTAATAATAGACGTAACGGTTTGAAGAAGGATAAAACGGTATACGAACGCCGAAACGTGAACCGCGACGGTAAATAAAACGACCCGCGCGCTCTTGGCTTTTAACGGTCGCGACGAAACGTATTCGCGTTAATGGGCTCGTGTTTCTAATAGCCAATTACGCGGCCGTCGGTTCCTCGGTCGTAGTAATCGAAATTAGCCGAACGCGAACACTACCGACTACGTTTTTCGCCACGATTACCGGCGGGGCCCGTAAAATCGAATACGTTCGGTTTCGTTAGTCGCCTTGTGGTGGCCCGGAGGGGGAGAGGGCTGACTAATTCCGTCAGAAAAAGTCCCCCCCTCGTCCGTCCGTCCGTCCGTTAGCGCGATTAATCGTTTTGTCGCGTACAATTTATCGAGCTCGTTGGCCGGCGTTTATAACGCGCGGTTTCCCGTTTGCAGAGGACGAAATCGAAGGGCGAACAAGACGAATGGTTCGCCGCTCTGCGGGACGCCAAAAACGGTCAGCCGAGCGGCGGCGTGAAGCCGAAAAGCGGCAAACCGCCGGTGGCGGAAACGCGCCGTCGGTTACCCGGCCGGACGTTCGCGGAGTCGGCCGAAACCGACCGCGGTACCGTAAACGGAAATCGTTCGCGGCACGCCGAGCGGCGCGACGACAAAACGACGTTCGTCGAGGTGGCCAAGAGGAACGGTTTTCGCGCGGTCACGGCGTACCAAACGTCGTCGTCGTCGTCGTCGTCGGTTTTGCGGAAATCCGAGTCCGACAACCGGATAAGTTTATACGGGGAACTGCGCGGTCTCGTTCGGGCCGAGACAACGGTTGCGCCGCTAATGTTGGCCACGCCGCCGATCAGCGACAAAGAGCCGTGTCGTTCGCGAAGTCTGTCGTACGAAAGCATCTATTTTAAGCCGCAGGAAAGTCGCACGCCCACCGAGTCGGTCAAGTCGCGGAGCTGCCGGGAGCTGACGTCCGGCAAGGTCGTCGTGAGGCGCGTGTCCACGAGACGCGCGGACGAAGACGACGACGACGACGACGGCGGCGGCGGCGGTGTGTCGAAGAGGATGAGCAGGTCCGTGTCGTTTTTCCAGAAGCGCCGCGACGATTCGGACTCGGACGATTACGATTACATCGAGATCGCCGGCGTCAAGCAAAAGTATTCGAAACGTACGTTTGGACGATCGCGAGCGATTTAACGGCCGTCGGTTTTTATGTTTCGAATAATCGCCGGACGTTCGCCGCGATTGAGTATTAACCGACCCGAGTAAATATGAAACGACGCTTACGTACCCCCGCCTATATATTCGTAATGATTTGTATCGAAACCGGGCAGGGACGATTGTCGGCGGTACTTTTAATCGACGGCAAATCGTAATCAAACTTTTTTTGGTCGATTCGTCGGTAAAGTAACGTAGACGGTAAACGACGGACAAAGCTCTCGCCGTAACCAATACACTTATATGGCGAACGTTTTACGTCATCGAAATATTTTCGAAAGAAAACGTACCCGTTAACTATCGTCGTTGTTCCGCTTAGAAACTGGTTTGAATAACTCGCGCCCGGCTTCGAACTCATTTCGTTCGACAAAACGTCGTTCGGTAGGCGGGCGATTTATTATAAAAGTTCGTAAGTACGGCTTGCGCGCCCGATTACCGTTTTACATTGTCTGGTAAACCGTAAACGGCGGGTATGTGTTGGCCTACGCGTGTGTTACGGTATTATAATAAAGTATTTATTCGCTTCGTTTTTTTATTCCGTGTCGAATATTATTCGCGATCGAACTACGGACGCGTTATCACTTTTCAAACAATTACATTACAATTACCGGATAACGAACGGCGCTAGTTAAGCTATTGTCGAAGAACAATAGGCGCGACAATAATAATTATACTCGGGGAATGAAAACGAATTGTTGGAATACTCGATCTGAAATCCGAATTGGTTAAATCGTTCAAAACGCGTTCGGACGATTTAGTAGCGTTTTTCCTTTATTTTTTTTCTTTTATTTCGTTACTCGATTTCCTTCGTATACTCTCCGAAAACGATTTACTCGCGAGTGCTAACGAAATAACGATATTGTCCGTTCCGCTTTCAAGCAATGGCGCATATCGAAGAATCGGCGGCGGCAATGGACGGCCCTCCGGAGTTACCTCCCCGGCACCACAAGAACGACGCGGACGACGACGAGCGGACGTCGGTCGTCAAACAGTCGGCGGGAGACGGCGATCGCGAGTCGAATGTAGACGTAACGTACGCGAACGACGATCGAAAGTTCGATTTGGAACGGACGACAACGGCCGAGAACGACGGCGAGTCGCCGCCGCCGTTGCCCGTCAAACGCAAACGTGAACGTAACGCTGAAACCGAAAGACGGTACGAGATAACCGACGGCGTGTTCGTCTTCCGGAACGTAAGTATCCGTAAGGCGTACGTTTTGTACGTTTCGAAGTGTAATAACGCAATCGCCGTTTATAACGACCCGGCGGGACCGCGACGGACTTGTAACCGACCGTTTTCTCTCGTTCAGGGCGCCGACCAAGTCGTTTACGACGTTCCGATTCCCCACGGAAAACTCATCGAACACTTCCGCCGGCTGACCGTGTCGCCGGCCAAGTGTTTGGCGGCCACCACCGCCGTCGTGTACGACGACTCGTTGGAACCGTCGCTTTACGAGTAAGTCGGTCCGCCCCGCGCGTTTAACGCGTTCGTTCGTTTATTTTTCGCGTTTCTTGTCTCAAGCGCCACGCACATCACGCCCGACTCGCTGGAAACGTCCACCGTGTTGCCCGTGTACAAACGATGGTCGAACGACTCCGGTTTCAATCACGACGAACCCAACTCATTTTCGCCCGATCACACGCACTTCGAGGATTCGTTGGAACCGGTCATAGCCATGATGCACCACGATCGCAAAATATGGCAAAACGTGCCCAACATCAACTCGACCGACTACTTCCGTTGACTGTAACCGTACGAAATAGAAAATGTCCGCGCGCGTTCTCGGCTAGTTTTTAATAAAAGAAACTTTCTCGATTGAACGCGTAACCGTGTTTAGCGAAATATATACGCATTTTTCGTTCGCCGGCCGTACTCGACTTATGGATCGACACCTTCGATCTCACGTTCTGAAACGAATGGTCCCCCCGTCTCGTAGTAACGACCATGTCCGATACACGCGCCGCCGCGTTAGCTATGCGGCGTGGACGATAGCGTTTAGGACGAACGGCGCACACGCCGGGAACGCGATACTCGGACGGGTTTGTTTTTCGTTTCCGACGACGGAAATAAAATCGCCCGTTCCGCTAGCGTAAGTCGACCGTACGTAAGCCGTTCCGTGCCGGTACCCCGTGTTTGCTGGTGAGTGAGGGGAAACGTCGATAGATGGGTTCGCTCCAGGGTATCGGGTACGCGTACAGATCCGTGTACTCGTCGTTAGATTTATTATTCGCGGGGACAAACGAACGCGGAACCGGCGACCGTTTTTTTTGTTCGTCCGCTCGTATTTGGACGTCGGCGTCCGTCCCGCGAATATGACGAACGATCTTCTCGGGTCGCCCGCGACCGTTTTGTCGTCGCGAGTTTTCGCCTACCGGGCGGCGTGTACCCGAACTCTTCGGCACCGCGGTGGACTACCGGGTGTCGAGGAACCACTGGTTTACATCAAACTCGACCTCGAGATATATATATACTACCGTCGTCGTTATCGAAACCCGTCGTAATCGATAGTAACGGCGGCCACGGTACGTCGTCTTGTCCGATACGTCGTTATCAGAGAACGAAACAAAAACCCACACAGGCCAGATAAGAGTCCGGGAAAACAATCGACTCGGTTGTGTACGTGTATGGGTGCCCTCTCCACCCCGTGGTCGTCTGAAAGTCGAACGCGTACAGTTCGTGTCGGTTCTAAAGGCGTGTCGTCGTTGTTTCGCGACAATCGTCTCGTTCGTCGAAACGGTAACGGGCCCGCGGAATTATCGCCGTTAGCATTCCGCCATGTCTTTGTATCCGTCGCTGGAGGATCTGAAACTGGACGAGTTCGCCAAGGTAAATCGAAACGAACGATAGGTTTTTTTCGTTACGCACGATGGCCGCCGACGGTTTTGTCGCCGTTTCGGTCTTTCGCAAAATTGAAATTCTCGAATTATTTACCCGTCGAATGTTCCAGGCGCAAAATCGTATCGTCCGACCGAATGACGATGACCCGTCGCCGTTCGAAGCAATTTCCAGCGCGACCGATGTGGACCCAAATTCATTGGGAGCTTTGTACCCGATACTCAACGATTTTGCGGGCTCTGAACTGAGTACTCTAACGCGAAACAAGAGTTTAGCCATTCCTGTCCAGAACGTTTCGGTCCAAGTTACAAACGGCGTCCGTAAGGTAGTAATAATTTTACGCGCCTATAATCGTTTCGTTTCCAAACATTTACGCAAAATTTTTTAAGGAAATTAAATCCGTTTCGTATGTTATTTAGTTGATGTTATGTAAAGACGGCAAGGGCCAAATAGGGTTAAAAATGTCCTCGTTCAACAACGGTATATTTGTTAGTGTTGTGGTACAAAATAGTCCCGCCGCTAAGGCTGGCGTGAGGTTTGGTGATCAAATATTACAAATCAACGACGTTTTTGTCGCCGGAATGAGCACTGACAAAGTCAACAACATTTTTAGAGAATGTCCAGTGAACAACATCAACGTTATCGTCAGAGACAGGTAACGAATATTGTACCAGACCATAAAGTACGTTTAATTACAATATTGTGTTGCTTTTCTACTATAGACCTTTGGAGCGTACAATTAATTTGTACAAAGACCGCGCCGGCCACATTGGTTTCCAATTCAAAAATGGCAAAATCAACAATATCGTTAAAGATTCGTCAGCAGCTCGTAACGGGGTGCTCACAGACCATCAGTTATTAGAAGTAAATGGACAAAATGTTGTCGGTATGAAAGACAAACAAATTGTGGAGGTTATTGCAAAAGCTTCGGATATGGTCACTATTACGATCATTCCGGTGTCGATATACGATCATATGATCAAAAAGTACGTTATTATAATTTCTTTGAATTTTCTTACGATAATGTTTAACGACTAATAACTACCAACTGGTAGACAATGCAGTCATCGTGAGATGAATAGGCAAAACGTTTGAACCGTCTCGTTCATTTTTTAATCGGTAACTTTTTTGGTTTTTTTAGAATTGCGCCATCATTGATCAAGAACATAATGGACCATTCAACAATTTAAGATAAAAAATATTCGTTTACGTTACACAGTTTAAAAATTAATTTGTTATGTATTCGTACGTGAAAAGGTATCCATTATTTTAATCATTTATATTTTTGGTAACAAAGTTGGACATAAATGCAATATTACGAAGAAAAAGGAAAACGTCTACTTAAGTTATTAGAACTATTATTCCTATTTTATTAATTTTTTTCTAAATTCAATTACGAAATATTCGACGATAATTTTGGAATTCGAACAATCTATTTGTTTCGTCTATAATATTTATAATTAAATTATTATTATTATTAATTATCATTATTTATATAATATTATTATTATTACGAAACAAATTCAATAATGATTCCAATTATATTTAAACTCTAAGTAGTAAAAATATATAAATTTTTTAATTTTATAAACATACCATACGTATGTAATGTTTTTTTTTATAGCTACTTCTATATTATTAAATATTTTTTTATTACGAAATAGCGCTATTAATATTTTGTAGATAAACTGGATTAGTTAAAAGCTTTGTTGCAGTAATTAAATATGTATATGTTTAATGAAAATAATGGTTTGCATTTTGTATTCGTTGAATCTATTTTATCTTTTTTATCCTATTTTAACCATTTTAATATGGATATTAAACGATCGTTTAAGTGTTTATATATA
Organism: Geopemphigus sp. TES_GeoC_2020; assembly: GCA_025469175.1. Lineage (NCBI taxonomy): Eukaryota > Metazoa > Arthropoda > Insecta > Hemiptera > Aphididae > Geopemphigus > Geopemphigus sp. TES_GeoC_2020. The sequence continues at coordinate 53,637 of JAIPRN010000641.1, forward strand.
TGGCATATTATTGTTTTATTTTAATCGATTACTTTGGATTATTGTTAATTTAATTATCAAGAAGCCTGTAATCAAATTCTAAAGCGTTACAGTCAATGTAAATGTGCGAACCTAAGAGTGGAATTATTAATTGTTCACAAAGCGACTGCAACAACCGCTAAAATTTATCGTCATATTTTAGATTTCTGGTGAGCTAGTTTCAAAGTCCAAGGTTTGTAACCTAAAACGACGAATCTCAACCAGTGGTACTCAGAAAGCTCATGTAGGCGGTACGCGAAGAAAATGTTATTTAGTTGTCCAATAGCCGATGCTATTTGGTATACATAAAATACGATTGAAGGTTCGGTCGTTGTAGCAAAAAATATCGTTATTGATCGAAGTACGACGTCAAGGGAAAAACAGAAACGATTTTGCCCGTCGTTTAGGTGTCGTACGTTACTCAAAAATATTTCGATTACCGATGAACTGGACCGAATTAGACTGGCGCGTCGTATATTTATAAATTATCCACGTGGTTACGTTTTATTTGGTCAATAAGCTAAAACGTCCGTAAGACCGTCGGAATCAGTATTGGAAAAATCGTCGACGAGTGGAAATTGCGTTATAAACGTAGAGGGACGACGTGTTAGTAGCCGAAATGGTTAATTTTGGTTAACGTCCGGGGGCGAATATTTTTCGTGATTCCTTTGTAAGTATATCGAATGTAGGCGAAAGAAAACCAAAGGGGCCTTTTTCGTATTCCTTTTGTGTATGTCCCGCGTGGACAACGATTACGGCAGAGACGTAGGGGCAACGTTCGCGAACAACCCACCCGTCCGCCGTATTTTGTTGTTTCCGCGTTTCTTTTCCGCTCCACTCGTCGGTGTACGGAAATCGCGCGTTGGACACACTGCCTGACGGTTCGTTGGTTACACTGCGAGCGGCGGCGCACGCAATTTATCGTCGAAACGTTTTGTTACCGCCGCCAATAATTACGCCGACTCGTGTTCGGGTAGCTTGGGTTTTTCGCGTCGCCGTTTTTGTTTCGCCATCGTCCGTCACCGATTCGGCGTCGTTCGTGCCGTCCCCAAGCGCCGTTTGCCCGTGTGGTGTGTATAATAAAGACGTCGTCCCGTCAATTCACCGCGCCGTCATGGGCACGTACCTCAGCACCCCGAAAACCGACAAGAAATCCGAGGACGCGGATAACGGCTCGCTAACGTATGGAGCCAGCTGCATGCAAGGTTGGCGCGAATCTCAGGAGGTAAGCCGGTGCGGCCCGCGCGCGCCCTAAAAATTCCGTTTTTCGATCCTCGTGTTTCTCAATTCGTTATCGTCTGTGTGTGTGTGTCTCTGGTTTAGGACGCGCACAATTGCATATTGGACTTCGACAAGAACGTGTCGCTGTTCGCCGTTTACGACGGACATGGCGGTTCGGAGGTGGCTCGGTACGCGTCCGACGAGTTACCGCTCCTGGTCAAAAACCAGTTTTACGTCGAAGGCGACTTCGAAAAGGCTCTAATAACGGCTTACTTAGACTTCGATCAACAACTTCTCGACCCGTCTGTAGTGGAACATTTGACATACCTCCGAGATGGAACGTATTCCGCTCAAGTCAAATACGGTCAGTTAATATTTGTTTATAATTAATTTCGGCGAAACGCTATTTGATATGTCCAACTGTAAGTTGGCCGAGAACTAATTTGCACGCTCGTTTGTGAAATGGAACGTAATATTAATACGAATTCTGTTCAGTCGACACTACAAACACTATGTTTATAGTTTTCCACACAATCATCGTTTCCTGCGAGTTTTTTCCCAATAGCAAATTAGTTTTTGTGTGCCATTCTCAAACAATTTTGACTGTTGTTCGCTTGTATATCGCGGTCCTATTTATGTTTCCTACAAAGTGAAATTTCACAGGTTGCGAAGTTTGACGAGTAAATGATAAGAGTGCGTGATGTATGACCAAAAGTATCAGTGATTGTGCCTACGGATTTTTGAACGTGTGTCGCCAAGTTTCTCAGATGTTTATAATATATTTGTGTATTACTTGGAATTTATCATTTTTTTGTTTAATCATTCGTCACAAACATCTTGAAAAACAGTAGTCCACGGTTTTTTTTTTTTAACAATTGTTGTTTTATTATTTCTTAATCCGCTTACAGTTGTTTTTGTTCGACTATTAACGGGTAATTTGGTCAACAATGTTGTAATCGTAAGCAAAGATAACGAATGTTGGTAGTAGGTTTCACTGTTTCAACAGTTAAACATTTAATTGCTGTGCGTTGTTGTAAATGCGATGACGTAGCATTTATTTGTAATTCTATTGTGATGGTTATTGTTACAAAATGTGAAAATCAAATTTAATGAAACTTAGTGAATTTTTCTAGCAACGAATTGTAATTACAAGTTGACCTATACGATATTTTGTTTTTGAGTTACAAACAAGTATGCATTAAATTTTAACTACGTTTGTTTCTTCTATATATATATATATATATATATGTATGCCTATTGTTTGCGTCTGTTATTTTAAATTTAAGAAGAAAGGTTTTAATGTGTATCATTTTTGACATATTTAAAACGATCTTCAGTTTATATTTTATAAAACAAAATATTGCGACAAATACGGTAGGAAGGAATATGTAATGAATTATAAAGTAATCAAATACAGTTTTTACTTAGGTATTTTAATAATACAAAGATGCTTTAAATTATATTTTTTTTTAAATATTTGTAAACGTTTAATATAGTCATTTAAATGGCTAAGAAAAACCACATTTCTCCGACTTTATCATTGTTATCGATATGATACGGACTATGGTCCAAAATATGAGCCTGGTTGTCAGTATGTTGTCTATGATTGTGTACACAAAAAATTATATATATAATTTTTAAAATTTTACATTGTAAATGTGTACTTTTAATTTTATTAGTTTTGCCCGGGTCAATTTTTTTTTGAATACAAAATTTTTATACGAAATATTAGATTTTATAAAATACTTGGTTTAAAGGTGCAATTTATATTTTGGTTTTTAATTTAAGGAAAAAAAAATAATAAATATTCTGTTGATAATTGTTTGATACGTTTATTTTTAATATACATGATAATACATAGTGGTTATATTATATAATTTCTAATATTTAATTAGTAAAAACTTCTAATTTATTTTAATAACGTTAAAATCAATTCGCGAATTAAATACATTTTCAAATGATTAACACACAATTGGTAATTTAAATATATATTTTATTAATTGTACTATATCAATAATGTTTGTTAAACTAGTTGTATTTTTTAGATAACGATGAAGAAGAAAAAGTTGAAGAGCTTAATGAACTTTACAAAGAAGCTAAAATGCCACTTGAAGATATAATAATGAAATATCAACATAAAAAATCAAAACATGAAATATCGAATAATGCTCCGTTGAATTCAATAGAACAACCTGGCTCGTCCACATCATCATCAAGTAAGTACAAAATTCAAATCTGTCAGTGTGTGTGTGCGTGAACTCCATTATTTTTACAAAGAAAATACTGTAATTCAATTTAAAATGTATTTGATAATATCGAATAGGTGAAGTCAGAGCGAATGCTGAATTAATTCCAAGTAATAGCTCAACCGTTACAGGTATATTGAAATTATAAATATTTTAAACGTAATTTAACGATATGTGGCATTGTAGATGGTGATAACACAAATACAAACGGAGTTAATAATAGGAATCTTCAACCAACTGGAAGTACTACAGTTAATGGAACCAACTGTGGTCCCAGCAGTAGTAAACAACCAAATTGTACTAGAATAAAGTCTAACCTTACATGTTTAGTTGCTGGCGAATTAGAAAATGACGAGGATGAAGACGATGAAATGTTTGAGGTTTCAACAAATATGAAGTTAGTTTTATGTTTTTTATCGAATATTATATATATATATTCAAGTAGTATTTTAAGAGACTATTATAATAAATAAAACTTATTTCGTTAATTTCCAATACAGTTTATAACAGGTAATCAGTGTTCTTGGTTCAATATTATTCAATATATTTGGGCCCAATTATACGCTTTTATTAGCGTATTTATTGATTTTTTTTTTTGCGAGTTTTTTTGTAATATTGAAACATTTTTGTGAATATTTTCCGAAATTAGATCAAACGGATAATACTCAAAACTGAAAATTAATATCGTCGAAAGTGAAATTTTAGAATACTTTTGTTTTGTATTTGTAGGTGTTCAGATTTTATATTTGTAATAAACCGATTAAATATGTTTTAAATTTAAATTGTTTTAGTGATTCAGAAAGCAGTGACGATGTTGATGAAGAAGAGGATGATGAGGAAATGGTTGAAGAGCTTGAAAATGAAGACAACAATGAAGAAGAAGGAAGAGGAGGAGAAGAAGAAGAAGATGAAGAAGATGATGATGAAGATGATGATGGTGTCGAAGATTTTGATAGTATTTTTATCAATGATGATGAGGATGATGAAGAAACGGTAATTATTAATTTTTTATTTCAGTTACATTCAAAATTATGTGTGTTACTCCTAAGTAGGTTTGTTTTTAATGTTTAGTTAAATATGAAATCTAACGTCTTTATATTATATAAAATTGTGAATTATAGCTCGGCAAGTTGATCCTAAGCTCCATCCTTGGCATGTAAACGTAATCCCTTACATTAATTTCACTGTCATATGACCACTGTGTTTATGGGAAGTTTATGTTTCACATATTTCGTTTTAGAAACATTCGTAAAGATGATTAATTGGAACAGTTAAGAGAGTAGAAAACATTATTCTTTTGATTTTATACAAAAATTAATAACGTGATCTTTATTTTGGGTAAAAAACGAAAAAATTGCAACCTAAATGTCATGAAACACTTGTATGTTTTATGCATTCACATCTACACTAAATATATGAGTTTAGTTTCAGTTTAATTTCAGTACAGTTGTCGCTCTTGGTGCAACGAATGATTCTTTTATATCATACTATGGTTTAAAGCTTATTTTTTTATAAATTTATACGATTATTGTTTCGTACTTAGATTATAGAAATTAAGAATCTAGAATGCAATACATTTTGTACGTAATTTCTTATCATATGCATCAAATTATTCAAACGTTTATCATTTTATCTGAATTTGGTTATATAACGTTTTGATGTAATAATGATTATAAAAATACCGTTAAAATCTGACGAAAATAATAGGCAATGGTATAAATAATTATTTTACTTCGGAATACTCGAAATTACGATAAAAAAATCTATATTATTAATGTATCGGGTAATTGATATATTACGTTAAGAACTGAAACTGAAATCGAGGAAAACCTTTGGAATTATTACTTCTTGTGGGCACATATTCGCCCTTGTGCTGTTCCAAGATGCCTTGAATAAATTGTGTTCATTTTAGTTTTTATCTCTGTAAACTTGATGTTAGTTGGAGAAAATCTTTAAGGCACGATCATTTGACCATGTAACAATATATATACAAAATCATAATAATTATTCATCTAGCCTAGCTATCTGTTACATAGTCTAAACATTTTACGTAGGTAACTGGATATATATCTGTATATTATATACTTACTTTATAATTGAAAATTTTTGCATATAATATTTGACGAATTTTTCATATTTTTTATGAACAATAAAATTACAACTTACTCCGTTTAAGATACTTAAGATAAACTTCACTTATAATCATATGAACTTATTGTTTACTATTTTTCATTTGTTTTTAGGCTGGAAAAGATAGTGGCTGTACAGCTGTAATGGCTTTGTTAGTAAATAATCAACTTTACGTGGCTAACGCCGGAGATTCAAGATGTGTTGTTGCTATTGATGGCTTAGCCCATGATATGTCGAAAGATCACAAACCCGAAGATGAACTAGAATTGGTAAGGATTTGTGCAGCCGGTGGTAAGGTCTCAGCCGACGGACGAGTAAATGGAGGCTTAAATTTATCCAGAGCTCTTGGTATTCATTTTTTTCCATAAATAGAAATCTATTTCAAAAAAATAAATTAATAAATAACGATTGTTTGATATGTTTGTGTAGGCGATCACAACTATAAGAAAAATAAGGAGCTTGCAGATACTGAACAGATGATAACAGCTTTACCCGATGTCAGCTCTCTAGACATGAAATCGAGGAATGCAAATTTCATAGTATTGGCTTGCGACGGCATATGGAACTCAATGTCTAGCCAAGAAGTCGTCGATTTTATAATAGAACGCATTGACCAACCGGGTATTAAGTTATCGACAATTTGTGAAGAAGTATGAAGATAATTAAAAAATTGTTTCGTCGTTTTAAAAATTGCCCTTAATAATACATTTGGTATTTTAGTTGTTCGACGCTTGTCTGGCGCCTAATACGCTCAGTGATGGAACTGGTTGTGACAATATGACATGTATCATCGTTAAGTTAAGAAATCACATAAAACGTCTACATGTGGACAACATTGAGGATAAGTCTGACGACGAAAGTGTTGACCATAAAAAATTTAAATCGGACACGACCGAATCTGAATCTGTACATTAACGTTCCTTCTCACGACAACGATTTGACAAGCTGTTTGTATTTGTTTGTACAGACAAATTTACAAATGTGACTGATTTACGAATATATGTATATATTTTTTTTTTAAACTTAAACGGAGGAAAATCATTGTTTTATAATTTAATTAATAAGATTGTCGTAGCGTTGTAGGTTTATTATATTTTTCATAATTGAAATTTTCGTACGATCATAAAGTTATTTTTATTATTATAATATTCGATTGTACATAAATAATTTTAATAATTTGACACGAGTATTTTTTTTTAATTATATTAAATATTTATACATATTATATTTGTTTATACGTATGTATTTAATTAATTACTATTTTTGTTCTTAATGATTTCTTTTTTTTTTAATATTAGGCGAATGTGAACAGTTATTCGTAAAACGTGGAATTGAATAACGATATTGTACATATTTAATTAATCTAATAGTTCAATTCTAATTTTAACGTATATGGAAGTATTTTTTTTACGAAAAAAAAAATTTACAAAGGTATCGTCTCGATTGGATTGAATTATAAGTAGAGACGGTTAAGTATATAGTGTAATAAATCGAAGACTCGTCGCGAAAATCCAAATATTGAATTATCGTTCGGGTCCCCCTCCCTCCTGTCCATCACTACCGTTGTACAATATAGCGGGCAAAAAGTTTTTCGAGGTAAATTGTAGAAACACGCCGGGGGAAACGGTTTAACATTTCCGAGGGAATTGGTGAAAGATTAACGAAGTCAAATCCGATAAATAAATCGAATCGACGGTCGAGCGTGTAATTTATATTTTTCACCGACATTCGTTTTATTTTACGGTAGGGGGCAGTATACATTTTTGACACGACGTATCGTACCGACGCGACAATATCGAATTTTCGGCGCGAAACTAACGTAAGTATATTTTTAAACGGCGCGACATTTTCCGCATTTTCGTCTTACGGGTATAATATAACTTGTCGGCCCCTTGATTTCCTCCTCACCGCCAAAATGTTTATTTACTACGAACGGTCGTAAGAGTTTACGATTCGTGGAGTTATATGACGATACGCGGCATCATACGTACGTTAGGAAAACGTATTCGTTTAATGAATAACCGACGTTCGCGGGTACGAGGCCGAATTCGTTCGGAAATTCCACGCCGTTTTCGGGCGGATTGTGGCGCGAGAACGCCGTGAATCGTTTTTGTTTTGTATATAATGGAAAAACAGTAATCGGGCCGATAATATAAAAGTAGTCGCGGAGTACGCGGCGAAACTATTCGAGCGTCTTAATCATCGGCAGTGGTCCGTACGGACGCGGTTTTTCGTTTCGCTCGAACGGAACAAGCCGAATAGTGTTCGAAAAACGTCGGTTTCCTACTCGGGATGGTCGTCGAGTGACGAAAAACGCTCGTGCAATATTTTCGAACGAGCCACGGATTACGGCGTATAATACGAGCAACGGTTTTTGTTTGCCCGAATAGCGTTCCGAGTACGGTAAACATGCGCGCTCTCTTACCGGTAATAATGGTGGCGGAGAATATTCGTTCGTTCGTATTATCGGCGAGGAAGGCCCGGAAAGGTACACGACGACGACACGTCTAAAGCGTAGTAGTAGTAGTAGTAGTAGTAGTAGTAATAGTCGTAGACGAGACTTTTAAGCTACGATCGGTCGGACTTGTTTGTCCGTCATTAAGACCGGCCGCGTATCGAACGACCGCGCCGCCCGGGTGTGTATCGACCGCCGTCTTACGGACGGACGATTTCCGCGCCGAGCGAGTAGTGTCGTCCCGTCGTTTTTGGCTGGGCAGTGAAACAAAACCGCGAACGGGGAGGACCCGGAGAACAATTTCGTCTATCGGCGCGCGAGAAACGGACACCGTCACACGCGAGCGCGACGGAACTTTTGGCAAAAAAAAAACACAACCGGTCCGGTGGGTAGGGATGTAACTATCGACTAACCGACGTCTAGGGGTTGAAAAATAACGGCGGCCGAATTTTCGCGCGCGAACTATTTATAGTTCTCGTTGTCCCGAAGTTCCTCGACGGTGCCGAAAACGTTCCCGCGCGTTTCTACATTCGTAAGTAAATAGTCTAGTAGAGTAGTAGCGTAATACGGCGGTATAATTTGTGGTACAGCGACGGTAACCGATTATTATTATCAATCATCTAGTAGAGTAGTGTATACGGTATTTGGTATCGGTGGTTATCATCATCGTCTGGTTGGTTAGTAATCCCGCGCCCGGTACAGTTTGGGGACCGTCGGTCGTTTTCGCGTAGTTCGGTTACGATATCGAACACGAGTTGCGTTTTGATCTTCCGCCGCCTCCGTCGTCTTTACCACCGCCGCCGGCTTTCTTTTGAAGGTGTGCGAGTTGCGCGGGCGTAGGTACCATCGTCGACCCGTGGGTCCCCAGACCGCCACCGCCGGACGGTAACGATTGTCGCCGAGCCGAATTCCGTCTTAGCGACGGGCCCAGTTCGTACTTGATTTTCGCCTGGTTCAGCAGCTCCTTGAACACCTCGCCCACGTTGATGTTGTCCTTGGCGGACGTCTCCACGAAACCGTTCTCCCAGTCCACCTCCACGAGGCACGACGTCTCCTCGTACGGTACCTGCAACGCGACGATCCATCAAGCGCGCGCGGTCAACGGAGCAGCCGGACAAAACGGCCGGGGGTAAGAGGACAATGCCGAAAACTGCGCGGTCGTCGTTCTCGGCGAGTTTGATTTCCAATGTCCGCTCACCCGGTCGACCAGTATTTCCGAAATTGCGTCGAAGTCGCGAAGGGGAGGGGGGGCGTCTTCCGGGCACGCTAATTTCACTTATATTCCGGATAGTTTTGTAAACGAAAGAACGCTCGGTTACCTATTTAACCGGTATTTCGATCGTAACTTTTTGGTTCGTCGCCGTTCGGTTTTAAAAACGTATTGCCAGGTTTGAAACGAAAACAGAAGGCCGGTGCAAATAACTCTCGCGAGTCGAGTAACGAACGACAATTTGCCGGCCCGATATTTTCGGAATATCGATGAGGGGGGGGGGTATTTTGTGGAAAACGTTATACACGCGACGGACTTCGCGTAAACGAATTTTATGTTCTATTCAAACTTTTTCAGCGGTAACGAAACGGACGATGTACAATCGCAAAACGAACACGCGATAAACGGGGCACAACGGAGACGGCTAAAACGTCAAATAAGCGACGTTATAGATTTGACGAAACCTCGGGATTTACACCTTTTTAGCGTTTCCGTCGGCTATAAAATTTAAACGGCGGTAAATTCGACTAGATCGACGGCATACCAGCGGTCGTTGTAATTACGTACGTTATTATTATAACAATACTCGTCCCCCCTCGGGGACCGTTCAACAACGTGAGCGCGGGTATTTTTAGCCGGCGCGACCGTCCGTGTGGATCACAGTCAATCCCGTCGAATGACCGAATCGTTACATCGATCGACGACGGTACACGTTTTCGAACGCGCCCGGAGAATATTGTCCCGCGCCATCACAACAACAATAGTGTGGCGCGTGTCCGGCGACGTTTTCTCGTCCATCGTCACGATCGCTTTACGCCGGCCGAACGGTCGGCTGGTAACCGGCAGGCGCCTTTTTTTCCCGCCGTGTCCGCGGCACGGATTAACGACGAAATAAATCGCGAATTTCGTTCCCCACGTACGGACCGAATTTGAGACGGTATACGGTGCCGGCCCATGGATACGTTCGCCGGGTTGTTTCTCTCGGTTGGTCGAGAAACGTGTTTACCTCCGGCAGACTGACGCTGCAAAACGACGATAAAGAAACGCGCGTCACCGTCGTAGGATAGCGCGTGGAGAGTTAATTTTACGACGGAAATCGTGGGACGGGCGGTGGTCGGGTATTCGTAGATGGCTCCGATTATCGACGAAACCTAACGTTTTCGCGTTACGCGATGAGAGAACACCAGCGCGCGGCGGGGCTCTTTAACGCGCCGGATAAATTGATCGCGACCGACTGGCGCGGCCTCGCACATAACGACGCGGCAATAACGACAATGCGCGCGGTGATCGGCGACCGTAGACGGTCGTAACACCAACTTCTGCTGACGCGCCATAACGATTAATAATAGTATCTCGGAACCGTATCCGCAATCGTACCGAAACAACAAAACTTCCTTGCTGTTGCTTATACCGTACATAATACGCGCGTAAACAACGTGTTTTTCGTTTCCTCGATTAGTAAAATTATTGTGTAAAACGCATTAAAGGTCTATATAATGTAGCCGCATACACACACATATACATACATACACACATACACACATACACACATAAATGCATATACATACATACTCACATATACATGCATACACACACATATACATACATACACACATACATACATACACATATACATACATACAAACACATACATACATACACATCATATACATACATACAAACACATACACACATACACACATATACAAACACATACGCGTATACATACATACAAACATACACATATACATACATACAAACATATGCATACATATACACACACATACACTCGACATATATATAAAACACGGTTTCGTTCACTTCGTACTTGAAAGGGATTACACGTATTCGCGGTAAGCCGTATTTACGTATACACGGCGGAAAAACGACGCGCGAAATTCAGGTCGCGTGATGTTTACGTGCCCGAATAGCGTTAGCCGTGTGACGACGGGTCTTGACCGGTCTCCGTCGTATACTATTCAATGCGCGCGCTCGAAACAACGTCCGGAGACGTGGATACGCGATATACGTGCGTGTAATTTTATTAAACGCTACGTAGATTTTCTCGTAAAAAATCGAATTCCGGGGACGTTTTTCTCGTCTCGAAATTGCGCGGAACGCGTGGACGATATTATATGACGGGTACGTACGTGTATGTTGCGCGCAACTCGTCCGCGTCGTTTGTAAAACCGATACATTCTTTACGAACCAGTTGAGGTAGAACTTAAAATCATGCAAATAGCGCGGGAAAAAGTTCGGCGAAAAACCGCCCTACCGACATTCTCGTAAATAAAATGGTCTTAACGTACAACACTACTATTATTATTATTATTATTATTTACGTTATCGTACGCCGGTTACGGTATTAGACCGCTACCTTGGTTGTGTCGTGGTTAATTTTCCCGGTCGGGCACAAAAAAAGGCGAAAAACACGCCCCGGTACGGAAATACTTCCGCCGAAACTACGTAGTATAAATACTACCCGGAAACTCGTCAATAAAATGGAGTTTGTCGTATCGTCGTTGTTCGCTTAGACATCGCTAGCGAAACGAACGAACTCGCGCCCACCCTGTTTTATGATTCGTCTTTTACGTCCTTTGAGCGCGTAGCAACGCCATTTGTCGAATCGGTAACGTCATCGGTTAAGTGTCGTCACGATTTTCGAAGTGCGCCAGTGCGAATGTCTTAATAATTTACTATCGCGCCCGAGTACGAACGGAGGCCTTTTTGGCGTGGCGGAGACGGAACACGCGATCGAATTTATTTCGCTCCGAAAACTTTCGCCGAATTACGATAATTCCAGGTCTCGACGAACGGCCGGGATTGTTCCTCCCCGAGAATAAATCCTGTCGGGCCGCTTAAGTGTTATTTACGCGATTCCGGGCGGTTCGGGAATTACGCGCGTCCCACTCGACGTCTCAAATTTACGTGAAAAAAAACCGCGCGAAATAAATCCCTTAAAAGCCGCCGTATTACGTCCGTGAAAGTCGGGGCTGGTCGTCACAACGGTACGCTCGATATTTTCGTAAGAAACGGACGCCGGGCGCGGCGTAGGGTAAGCGCGGATTACCCCAACGCGATTTCCGACGTACTTTGGACGCGGCGACCGGACGTGGTTGACGCACGCGCGCGCACATTTGTCCAAAATCTCCCGAAACGTACGACAATAAGACGCGCGGAGTTTTCGATCGGACACCGACGTCGCGTCCCACCGCCGAAGCGTTTCTCGGGGTTTGTACGTTTTACCCTCACGCGTCTTACCGCCCTACCTCCCCTCCTCCTCCCCCCCTCGACGGCGAACAACGGGCGCCGGTTAATATTTAAAATGATTGTTACAACGACGGCACGTACTCGAAATATTTCCCGAGCGTTTGTACTCTCTCGAACGGCGGCGCGGCAAAATGAACATTCGTTGTCCTGACGACGACCACCGTATGTTACGCTCGCTCGCTTTGGGTAGCCGTGCATACTCGGAGACGAGAGCGATTACCGATCGTCCGAAACGGGTTCCGAATGGCGCGCTCGACGGTCGAAATCCGATCACGTTTCGTCTTGTAAACGCGAATCAAACGATATGGAACGATAGCGGCGGCAAACGCTATAGGACGCCAAAAGCCGAACGTTAGGAGCGCGCGACGCGCAATTCCGATACGATCGTGTTGTATCTAGTCGATGCCGGAGCGATTTGTCGTTTATCGAAACGCGGGCCCGTTGTCGCGTCGTTGATATTTCGAGTGTACGCGAATGATTGGAAACGAACGAAATGGGCCGACGTCGGTACGACGGAAACTAAGCGCGGAATCGCGTCGGGCGTTCTCGGATTACGCGTGCTGTAATATAAATAGCGCACGCGTCCCCGGCGTAGTTTTGGCGGATACTCGTGGACATTTTCGTCGTAGAATTCGCGTTTCAACGTTCCTTTCGTTTTTTTTTTTTTTTTTTATATTAATCGCGAGCACCGATCGATCGGCGAAATATTTTTCGTGGTTAACCGACGACGTTCGTTATTATACGAAATCCGACGGAACAAACCGGAGCTCGTTGTTTCGACGACGACGTTCGTTCGGCCGTGAACTGAAAACAGCCCGGTGGGCGAAAAAAAAAACGCGCCCGCGTCGTTCGCTCGCGGAAAACGAGACCGAAAACGGTTACCGGACGCGTTGACGTCGGAACACCCGTCGGACGTAAATTAGGCGAACCTGAGTGTGGAGGCACGTGCGCGGTATTTTCGCCAATTCGGATTGCTCGTTGCGCGCGTGATACGTCGGCTTCGAATATGGTAATTAATCGTTACGCGTTACTTAACGAGATCGCGCCGAACCGGTTCGCCGAAACGTTTGTTCTGCTGTTGTCCAGGAGTACGCCAGCCGTATTTCGGACACGCCTGCGAAAATCGAGTCGAACGAGCGTGAAGGACTGATGGACCGGCGGGTGGTGGATGGGCGGAGGGCACGCCGCCGGTTCCGTAACCGCGACCGAGGTTTTCGCGAATTTTCTCGACGTCGATTTCGGTCGAAACCGCGTTAACGGTTCCGGTGTTTCGCCGTGCGCGCGTTCGGGTATACGGGGTAATATAATAACGATAAACGCGGCCTTTTACGTACGGCGGCTAACCTAACCCAATCCCGTCCACGGTTCGCGTAAATGCAAACGGTCGCGTGACAACACAAACAGCTACGCTCGGGGAAGACGGGACCAACGCGAACGCTCCTTCCCGTTCCGTCGCATTGGTGATTCCGAAGGATTTCGCGCGTTTCTCCTTCGAGAAGAGGGATTAAAATACGTCCTACTCGACCGATTCGAGTTACACGACGAATTACGCGCAATACGGGGGTGTGGGACCGTGCGCTTCTTTGTGTCGTCGGCCAATAATGTAGTCAAAGCCCAAACTCAAATAACCATCACCGCTTCTACCCCATCCGCCCTCCATCCTCTATTCGCCGGCGACCGTAAAAAATGATAAAAGAAACGTATTAGGCGCGCGCGTATTACGACGCGTTGACCGTCAGTCGGAAATAGCGAAAAAAATCCCTTTGTTCCGTCGAACGAGCCGCGGATGAAATCCCACCAGTCCTCACTCAACACGCCCTTTGTGTTTCACGAGGCCCGTATGTTATTAATCGACGTCGCCGGTATTGTTCGAGCGGAAATTTCTAGCGAGGAAAAAATCGCCCGTAACGAAAAAGAGTACTCGGTTAGTTTCTTTGTCCTCTCCTATCCTACACAGCCACCGCCAATATATAATATAGCGACGATCGGGAGACGACGAATGGCGCGACCGACTGGCGCGCGTTTTTTTTTTTTGTTAACGTCGTTCGCGTCCCGCGAATTTCGCGATTTTCGCTCGGTAATGTTCGCCCACGAGCGTAATGCGTAAAAACCACGAACACGTTCGCACTTCCCCCCCCCAGTCGTTTCTCGAGGACGCGCACGATTTTCGTCGTTTCGCCAATAGCTCGCCCAAACGTGCCCCGTTCCGTTTACGTAGGCATATTTTAACGACGTTTATCGTATTCGTTCGTAACTATGCACAATCATTACGTCGATCGTTTCGAAACGAAAAAATCTCCGCCGAAATAACTCGGCCGATACCGACGGCAAATTGATTCGAAATCGGTCGTTACGTGCCGCGTCGAATATTACATAATTTTCCTCGGCCGTTTGTTTTTTTCGAAATTCGCCGATTTCCCGTATAATAGGTATATACGCACGGGCGCGGGTATATTTCGTTCGCGCTTAACGGCATAGCGGTAGTTTTTACAACGAACGTGGTACACGTTTCGGCGTACGAAAAACGAAATTTCGAAGATGTCCGAGCGGATACGGTTTTAGACGTCTGTTGGACGGGCACGTAAAGTTATCCGTCGGGACGCAGACGCTTTCGTAAATGTAATCAACTCGAAGCGCACGTCAACGTCCGTCCCGGGCGGGGGGGACGCCCATTTTCGGAAAATACGATCGGATTCCGCCGAGGGCCTGGGCGAACCGTTCGTTCCTCCGCGACGGCGACGTTTCGTACGGATACGAAGCTAGAGCGGCGGGACACGACGGAAACGATAAACAACATTGGTCGGTAGCGTTCCTCCGGGCGAGTTCAACAACTCCCGAATAATAACCAAGCGTACCACGCCGATCTATAACCGGTTCGGTTTTGCGAGGTTAGGGTGGGTGGGGAGACTAACGCGAAAAATCGTCGTTTACCGCACTCCTCGCCGCCGCTACCTATCCTACCAGAGTCGACGGGGCGGCGTATAATTATAACGAGATCGACCGCGCGGGTTTATATAAAAAAATTAAATCGACGGTACGGCGACAACCTTGTTTTTTTTTTATTTCGTTACCTCGGTCGGATCGAAATAAACCGCGCAAAATAATTCTACCGCGCGCTACCGTAAAAGACGCGACGACCGCACCCTTCGATTCAACCGACGACACACACACACACATAAAACCGTCTCACGGCCGGTGGGCACGTAACGATCGTTGCCGTCCACTCGGTATCGGCGGCGGTCCGACGGATCGCTCGCGTTTCGCATAACAATTACTCTCCCTACTTCCTCCCCCCCACACCGGCGGACCGTGTATCGTCCGGCTGGAAATTAAATCGTTCCCGTCGGGCCTGATCGGCATTTGTCCCCGGAAATTCTTCGAGAAATCCAGCGGCGGATTTCGCCGAAGGTCGAACGTAATAAATAATCGTCAGAGGGGTGTGTGTGTGTGTGTGTGTGTATGTATACAATCGCGAAACAAAGGGTCGGCGACGGAACGAGCGAGAACGTTTTTTTGTGTTTCTTTTTTTTTTACGATCGCGTAACCGAACGCCGCCGCCGCCGTAAATACGCGCCATAGTTACGTACCATATATATATATAATTGTCGAATAACCGCCGCCGGGTAGTAGTTACCTTGGAGGATTTCGTTGCGTCGACGGTACGGAAAGAACAAGCGCGCGGCAATTATTCCGGGCGATTTGTCGAAAACGAACGACGTATCGCGTAAATACGGGACTGGGATTTTTTCTCCGGGGAGGGCAGGGAGGGGGCGTAATCGGCACCACGACCCACGAACGGTCCCTACGGGACGATAATCGTACGTCGTTAGGGTTGTCACTACGAGCGCGTGTTCGAATCGCGTAACGGAGAAAAATGCGTTTAAATTGCGCAGCGAGCAAAATCGGTAGTCGTCGGCGCGGGGGTTAGGGGGGGGGTAGGAGCACATTTCGAAAACGACGCCCAGCCAAACGGATTTCCGTCCGGGCACATCCCGAACGTCGTCGCGTTTCATATTCGCGCGCGTACTTAACAAAATGGACGGACGATTTTTTTCCTTCGGGCAATTACTCGAGGGCCCCCTGCCGGGCATCTATCTCGCCCGTCCGAAACGTGCGCGATGGCGGCCGGGAAAATTGAACGTCAAAAATCGTATCGGGTCGATTCGTCGATTTTCGCCGGGACCGTTACCCCTCCCCATTCCACCGCTTAGTCGAAATACCGTTTTTTTTTTCCATCGCCGATAAAAAACCTATAACGCACGATTCTAGTCGAAGTTTTCGTCACGTATCTATTCATATACGAATCCGTTAGCGAACGCGTAACGTTTTTCGAGATCGAAAATCCGCCGGCGCCATCGAATACGTAAATCCTTCGTAAGCGTCGCTCGGAGAATACATTCGCCACCGACGGTCGTCGTCCCGCCGGAGGGGAATACGAGCGAACGGCGAAAGCGCGGCCACCGTGGAACGGTCCCGTGGTGGTCGCTCTATCGCGTTTCACGTAATAAAACCGCCGCGGCGTTCCGAAAATCGATCCGACGGCGAAAGGCCACGTGTGCAGGGGGTTAATGGCGCGGAAATCTCGGCGAGCGTACCGACGGATTAATCGTACCGCGTACAGTGCGACCGGCGCGGAGGGCGTGTGGGACAGACGTTGTTGTTCGTTGATAGTTTCTCTTCGGGCTGAACAAATATGGTTATGGGGGTGGGTGTGGGGAAATCACGGGGACACGCCACGGACGAAACGTAATTGGACGCGTGTCGCGGACGCTCGAACGGCCGCGATCGATAATCGGTAAACGAAAGAAACCGCCGCTGGATGAACGGCGGGCGAGCTTTTTACGCTTTTCGGAGATCGTTATTTGTAACGGTGCCGAACGGACACACGGGTGTCGGATACGCGCCCTTTAGGGATTTTCGGTCGCGACAACGGGACGGACCCGTCTGTTTCGCGTAAGCGCGTCGGTTACGTATCGTCGTGTAGGATAACGTCCGCGAACGAAAACACGAACCGTTTCCCCGGACCTAACCACTGGGCCGGACAATTGACGGATTTTTAAGGGGGAAAGTACGCGCGTCTCGTTTTTCGACCGTTCGACCATCGGAACGTTCCCGGACGTTTCGGTGGACGCCGATTGGCCGTCTTCTCCGGCAAGCGGTGCGCGCGTAAACGTCCCGAAGTCGCGCCGGTCGCGGCTTACCTTCCGGTCGGTGTTGGCCAGGTCGAGCTTGTTGCCGACGACGACGATCGGCACGCCGGCCGTGCGCTTGGTGTCGATGATCTGGTCCCGGATGGCGGACGCCTGTTGGAACGTCTCGGGATCGGTGACGGAATAGACCAACACGAACGCGTCGGCGGACGATATGGACAGGGCGCGCATGGCGGGGAACTCGTACGCGCCGGACGTGTCCAATATGTCCAGGTCGATTTTCACGCCGTCGACCGTGAACTGCCCGTGGTGCATCTCCTCCACGGTGCGTTTGTACTTGGACGAGAACTTGCCGTACAAGAATTGCGTGATCAGGGACGATTTGCCCACCCGCGCCGCGCCCATTACCACGATCTTGTGCCGGGACACGTCGGCCGGGTCCGACGGCGACGGCGACGAACGCAGCAGCTGTTGGTCGTGTTGCTGCTGCTGCTGCTGGTGCTGGTGCTGCTGATGACCGCCGCCTTCGACGCTACTGCCGCTGCGGACACACGCGAAACCGACCGCGGCGTAGGTTTATTAATCCGTTATACGGTTATAGGTCCGCCGAGTTCGACATCGGTTATAGGTTAGAAAGTCTCGACGCTTTTGGTTTTCGGTGGCGAACGGAAATTTCAAGATCGCGGGCCCCTCCCCTCCCGTAGCCGGACATCGTTTTTCCGTTAAAATAGCCTACGGGCTCCCGTAAATTTCGACGGTCTATGGCGGCGGCGACGGTGGTATCCACTGACGCGATTCGGACACCCTAAACAACGGGCCGTTGTCGTACGTTCGCGACCCTCCCCCCTAGAACGTGCGTGTTCGAAGCGATTCCGAGTAAACGTAATTCGATCGTTTACGCCGCCGGTTGGTCAATCGTTTTCACGGTCGCGGAAAGCCCGACGGGCGAGGTTAGGTTCGTTTCGTTTAAATAAAACGATTCGAACGCCGACGCGTCGATCGGCCGTTTACGTCGCGCGACAATTAACGAAATACGGTCAAACGTCGCTTAGGGTGGTTTCGACCGTTTTTTCGTTCGTCACTTACGGGCCGCGTACACGATTATGTTCACCGCGCCGAGTAACGGCACCACCGGAACAGGCGAAACGCAGAGGGTTTTCGGGCGGATACGTCGGTGAAAAGGTCACCCGGAACGTGTCTAGCGCGCTCCGTCCGTTTCGCTTATATCGCGACGAATAAAATGATTAACGGAAAGGACGCGGCCGCGGGCTGTTCGACCGCCGATGATTTTTCCGCCGATTTCTGGTCGTTAACCACGCGCGTTCCACAAACGGGGCTGGCCGGTGGCGGCGTTTTAACGACGGTCCCGAGCCCGTACTACACCCGTACGCGAGTTAAAGTAAAATTGCGGTCGCTGTTAGGTCAACGGCGTGGGGATTCGAACGATAATTCGCGTTTATTGTTCAAAAACGACGTCGCTGGCGATTTCACCGAAATGTGTAACCGCGATTTTTCGACATAGAACGATTATTGTTCCGTCGTGCCGTGTACACGCACCACGCGCGTCCGGGTAACGCCTAAACTACGTTTTTTTTTTTTTTTTTGTTTCGGCCGTTAACTCGTCACTATGT